>JBAMJV010000842.1:0-237347 GCA_037951105.1 Echinarachnius parma | reverse complement strand
GTAACTTAACAAAGCAAAACATTTATAACATACTTGAAGGACGTTATGACATGGACATAACATAGACAATCATGTGTAGCCTAACCGTAGAAACCCGCTATGAAGCACCTATCGATGTCTTGTTTTTAAAGAGCGCTCTCAAACTCCGAAAGAGAGACATTATTCACGAATGCAAATGATGGTCATGAATAATTGAATATTCATGAGAATAATAACGAAGGTGAATCTCATAAAAAGGCCGCCTGAAATAGACAATGTGACTGTGTTTGATATGGGTGTGTACAGGGATCCCACCCCCATGAAGCTCTTGTCCCCGTTGTTAGTGAGGATTCAAACAGATGAATCAACTCACAGGACAGGAACAAACATGAGAGGACAATTTGTAATGAAGGTATATCATGTATATAGATATCTTAAATGCAGACAATCACAGTAAAGCGTTCAATATACGCCTACATGTATGGAGTACTATCAACGTTCATGCCCCCCCCCCCCCGTTCATCAAGTAAACGTTTACCACCCTATACCACTCTGGGTTGCATTAATTCAGCCACTGGTGGCCTAGATGTATGTGTGTATATTGTTTCAATACAATGGTTTTCAATTGTTCGGTTTAAAGACTCAGG
The DNA here is from genome assembly GCA_037951105.1 of Echinarachnius parma. Lineage (NCBI taxonomy): Eukaryota > Metazoa > Echinodermata > Echinoidea > Clypeasteroida > Echinarachniidae > Echinarachnius > Echinarachnius parma. Next base: position 236,721 of record JBAMJV010000842.1, on the reverse strand, counting down.
AAAAGGGTAAATGAGATTGTTTGTAATGGTATTATAAGCTTTGTTTGTAGACACACTTTCTTATTGTTCCATGCAGACCCTGCCCCAACCTTGTAAGATACTTCACCCCTTGAACAGAAGCTATTCTGCGTACATTCTGCAAACAGCCCAAACGATTAACAAATATCACCTAATTTAGACATGGAGGTTTAGAGACCTAAACTGGGTTCCAAAAGAAACTTATCACTTCTTCAGAGCGACGCACATTAAAATCCAAAGCATAAAGATGAATCATAATTGGACATATAATAGCTATAATACCCCTTGGCAAATTCATCTAAAAAAAATATGATTGCTTTAAGTCTACAAAGCATAAAATAAGGTGAAATCGCAAGAGATGCTTTTTAAAAAATCACAGAAACTGCTCGCCTTCCAGAAACAGAGCTCTGTACGGACAATAGCCAGTCTAGTGGTTACATAACCCGCTTTTGAAGTTGAATGAATAGCTATTGAAGTTTCTGAATAGACCGCCTTTCGTGGAGGTTCGCAGCGAGCAGTTTTCTGTGATTTTTTGAAAGTGACCTGTAATGATTCCATCGCATTTTCTCATTTTTTTATAAAAGCAAACTTTTATTTTTTTAGGATATGCTTCATAAGGAGGATGATAGCTTATCTGTGTCTAAATATGATTCAATTTGATGCTATGGATTTTAGTGAGCGTCGCTCTGAAAAAGTGATAAGTTTCTTTTGGAACCCAGTTTATATATAACGATAAAAACCACGTCACATATGAAGTTTGTTAGTTAGCTCATTGGAAAAAAAACTTGTGTTCGAAACCTATCAACCTGGTGGAACTTTCTTAGGTGTGCCATTTTTTGTACATTATTTTGGGAATTAATTTCAATGTTTATATTTATATTGTGATTAAATGTAAATTACACGTTACATTCATTTATGTTTTTTATTTATTAATTTTTTTATTTTTTATTATTATTTATTTTTTATTTTCATTTGTCTGTGATTTATTTTTTGTGTCATCTTTTTTCATGATTCTTGTTTCTCATAATCATTTTTCTTTTTTCACCTTCTTGGATCTGACCCTGGTAATACGAACCTGACACACGACACGACACAATCAGGTTATATTTGTTAAGTTTGAATGCACACGTTATCGTTCTTGCTTCATCAAACATGTTTTCTATTAAAGGTCAGGCAAGCATTGTCTGTTGTCAAGCACTCTGATGTATGCATAAATAGCTTTTGTTCAGTGGGTGGATGAATGATCTTGCAATGTATATGGCATAAAGTGTTACCGGAGGAGCAGGTTGTTAGTGAAAACGTCGAATTTAAGGTCTGCATGGAACAATAACAATTTGTGTCGTACAAACAAAGCTTATAATACCGTTACAAATACCCATTTACCTTTTTCCCTGAGTCTTTAAACCGAACAACAGGAAACCATTGTATTGAAACAATAAACACACATACATCTAGGCCACCAGTGGCTGAATTAATGCAACCCAGAGTGGTGTAGGGTGGTAAACGTTTACTTGACGAACGGGGGGGGGGGGGGGGGGGCAAGAACGTTGAAAGTAGTGATAATGTAGGCGTATATTGAACGCTTTACTGTGATTGTCTGCATTTAAGATATCCTATATCCTTCATTACCAAATTGTCCTCTCATGTTTGTTCCTGTCCTGTGAGTTGATTCATCTGTTTATATCCTCACTAATAACGGGGACAAGAGCTTCATGGGGGTGGGATCCCCTGTACACACCCCCATATCAAACACAGTCACATTGTCTATTTTAGGTGGCCTTTTCATGAGATTCACCTTCGTTATTATTCTCATGAATATTCAATTATTCATGACCATCATTTGCATTCGTGAATAATGTCTCTCTTTCGGAGTTTGAGAGCGCTCTTTAAAAACAAGACATCGATAGGTGCTTCACAGCAGGTTTCTACGGTATGGGGGATACTGGATTCCAATTACGATCATATTTATTTCAACGAAAAAGTCATTATAACAAGAAATCAAGTTGAAAATTCGAATTGGAAACGTCCACAAAAATTCTCCAGAGTGAAATTCTGTCTATCACAACTCAGTTACTTATAAGATAAACAATGCAGCTTCAACCAAGCTAAGCGCCTGCTCACAATAGTATAATCTGATTGAATACACTACCAACTAACTCACTTTCAATTTCAAATATCATAATTTCAAAATAATTGCAAAAATATGTTTAAATTAACAAACATATTTCGGTTAAACAGTTTACAAATATATGATGTATACACAAATACAGATATATAGAAGTCAACATGTATTTGCATAACATGGCCCCTTCAGAATGTAATAGCACTGGGATAGCAATCCGTAGCTCTCGGTTCGAATCCCTTTCATTTCTTTGCTCTTTTCCATTAATATTATATATTTCTGATCAGTTTCTCTATATAGGAATATACTTTGCAATTGTAATACATGACGAATTCGTCATATAAATATAAATGTCAGTATAATAGAGTTCAATTCCAAAAGGCGCTAAACCCACTTTCCATACAAATACGATATAAGTATATTTATAAGCCTTCTAGATGTATAGAGCTTTCTTCCAAAAGGCGCTATATCCACTTTTTCAACTTTCGAGGAAAGCAGGTTTCTTTGCCCAACTTTGTACACGTGCCTATGGGAATATGAAAATTAAACTTTCAATATTTTGATTTTGAGTGAGTAATTTGTCGTAAAATGTTGATTCCTAGATAGCTACGTAGCTTATATAAATGTAGATAATTATATCGTTAACCTCAATTTTTATGGAAAGTGGATTTAGCGCTTTTTGGAACTGAGCAGATCCTCTAACGGACAGAACACAGTGTGCCGCAGTGCAAACACACTGTGAACACACTGTAAACACACTATGAGCGCATTGTAAGCGCATTGCCCACAAAGTCCATGCATTGGACAGTGTGTAAAATAGTCCGCTTGTACCAAGTATCTCAGTATTTCACAGTGTGTTCACAGTTTAAGTTGGTTTTCACACTGTGAAAACGCTAAAAAATTCAAGTGTGTTTCAAAGTGTGAAACACAATGTGTTCACAGTATATTCACAGTGTGTTTACAGTGTGTTCACAGTGTGTTCACAGTGTGCTCACCACCTTGGCTCACTGTGCTGTTTCCGATAGGGGAAGAATATCACATTAATATTACATTATCTATTTTTATCACACTAACGTAACAGCGATTTCACAAAGTACGATTTCACAAATAAAAGAAGAAACTACTAAATTATTTCATACTTAAGCAGTCACATGTTTGCAAAAAGGATTCTATATAAGCAAAAACAAAATGCACAGAGAATGTTTGGTTAGAGTGATTTTAAAGGGGCCTTGCAAACCAAATGCATGTTGACTTCTGTTCATCTGTATTAGTGTACACATTCAATATTTGTAAACGGTTTGACCTATTTATATTTTGGAATATTTTTAAACATTTTATAATTTATTTGTCTTCATGTTGTTAAGCCCCCCACCCCCCTCCTAAAAAAACCCTCCAGAGTAAATTGTATTGTTGACCTGTTGTGACATCATCTGTCAATCACTGGTCAGCTACCATGAGATTAACACAAGATGAAAGTACAAAAAGAACATCCACACAAAAGCATGCCCTGCATACCTCCTTGCAATAGCTTAGACTTTTCTTCTGACATAGCAACAGCTATTGAAATTGACGGTGTGTGAGTTGGTATTCTATTCAATCGTGTGATGCTATTGTAATTAGGCACTCAGCTTGGGGTGAAGGTAACTTCTTTGTAACTGAGTAGTGAATGGCTGATGATGTCACAACAGGTCAACAATAGAATTCTACTCTGGAGAGGTTTCCAGAAGTGGGGGCTTCACAATATGGAGAAAAATAATTACTAAAATGTTTTAAAATAAACAAAATATGTTTGGGTCAAATGGTTTACAAATAGTTGATGTGTACACTAATAGAGATGAACAGAAGATAACATGTTTAGTTTGCCTGGCCACTTTAAGTGACTGTCCTTGAACGGTATCATTAATAACGAGTAGTTATCATCAAACCATCAAACCATTGTCAAGTTTGTAGGTAATTATTGTATCCAATCTCTGGCTTAGCGTTGACATGGGGGAAACAACAAAACTTATAAATATGTGTTTTCAGCAGGCAAGTACTTAACACAGAAAAGTATTGATCAAAGTGAATTTAAGTGACTATTAAAAAGAGAATAGTTATCACCAGGGGCGTCACAACATGGAGCATGTGCCCCATAATTATACACAAATATACAATTCTTACACTTTCAAACCAATGCGTTTTAAACAGCGCCCTTTTGTGTTTTAATAGCTCTTTTAACATGAGAACAGGCTGTTTACCTAGTTGTTTGTAATTTGTTTCACCTTTCGGAAATGGTGGAGTTATAACTATTAATTTGTATAGCTTGAAATGTAATGCTGCAGGTTTGGGTCACTAAAATTCAGTGTGACCAAAACTGTACTATCCCTTTAACTAATTGTTTGAGTACGACGTTAAGGATACATCCCCTTCGCGAACTTCGCACTGACATGGCTCTGGGAGGCTCTTGATTGTAATATCTTGCGAATGATGAACGTTGCGGCTACTATGACGACTATGGCGGCGATGCAGATACCCGCGATGGCCCCTAAAGGGTGCATGGACGTGAAATTAATCGGATATTTAGAACATTGTATGAAGTAGAAATTAATCCATATTAGTCTAATATCTAACACATTGTTAAATAGTCCTTTCACGCCGTATATACACATAACTTGCATTCGACATGATTCGTGCTTGAAGGTTCATTATAGCGGGACACCAATTCTGGTCAAAACTAATTGTAATGACTTCAACCATGAGTGTTATCATTCAGCAATGCAACAAATCCTCGCGTCTGTAGAACGTTGATGTTGCTCTCTCTCTCTGACTTAGTGCAAAAAAAAACATGAGGAATAGTCAGAATCTTGAATGGATTAGCCGGCGGGCTGGAATAATAACGACACTACACACACAAAGAAATAAGGGTACATTTAGGGTGCAAAACGCTGCTTAAATAACAGCACCGTTCAGGGTGCAATTCAGCACCCCGAATTGTGGTCTTGGATACCCTCAGGATGCATATCTGCACCTCAAAAGGTGCAGACTCAAATTTGCTTGCAAAATCGCACCCTTAAAGTTGATGCTATTGTAGCAGCGTTTTGCATCCTTAATGTATTTCTTATTATGTCAGATCAATCACATTTATCCAATATACAATCCATGGTTAGGTTTACTTCCCCCGTCGCATGGGCATCATAAAACGTGTACTCGCAGGTTTGAGATGTGAAGAATGAGAGTAACTGCTGTAATGAAACTTAATAATTATGACAAGTACAATGACCCGAGGATGTGAATCGATTATTAATTCAAACTTACTATGTCGGATCAATCACAGTTATCCGATGTACAATCCATGGTAAGGTTTACCTCCCCCATCGCGTGGGTATTATAATAATGTGTTCTCGCAGGATCGAGATGGAAACTGTATGTGACGAATGGCAGTAACTGGTGTAATGAAACTCAATATGACAAGTACAATGAGCCGAGGATGTAAATCGATATATTAATTCAAACTTACCAGGCGATAGTGATGAAACTCAATATGACAAGTACAATGACCCGAGGATGTGAATCGATATGTTAATTCAAACTTACCAGGCGATAGTGAACTCAATATGACAAGTACAATGACCCGAGGATGTGAATCGATATATTAATTCAAACTTACCAGGCGATAGTGAACTCAATATGACAAGTACAATGACCCGAGGATGTGAATCGATATATCAATTCAAACTTACCAGGCGATAGTGATGAAACTCAATATGACAAGTACAATGACCCGAGGATGTGAATCGATATATCAATTCAAACTTACCAGGCGATAGTGATGAAACTCAATATGACAAGTACAATGACCCGAGGATGTGAATCGATATATCAATTCAAACTTACCAGGCGATAGTGATGAAACTCAATATGACAAGTACAATGACCCGAGGATGTGAATCGATATATCAATTCAAACTTACCAGGCGATAGTGATGAAACTCAATATGACAAGTACAATGACCCGAGGATGTGAATCGATATGTTAATTCAAACTTACCAGGCGATAGTGAACTCAATATGACAAGTACAATGACCCGAGGATGTGAATCGATATATTAATTCAAACTTACCAGGCGATAGTGAACTCAATATGACAAGTACAATGACCCGAGAATGTGAATCGATATATTAATCAAACTTACCAGGCGATAGTGAACTCAATATGACAAGTGAACTCAATATGACAATATGACAAGTACAATTCAAACTTACCAGGCGATAGTGATGAAACTCAATATGACAAATACAATGACCCAAGGATGTGAATCGATATATCAATTCAAACTTACCAGGCGATAGTGATGAAACTCAATATGACAAGTACAATGACCCGAGGATGTGAATCGATATATTAATTCAAACTTACCAGGCGATAGTGATGAAACTCAATATGACAAGTACGATGACCCGAGGATTTGAATCGATATATTAATTCAAACTTACCAGGCGATAGTGACTGTCTTCCTCTGTCCAGGACCTCATCTGAAATATAAACAACATTCACAAGATGTATTTGATTCAAGTTGTATTTTGACAATGTTACTAGATCCTTTCAAAATCACGTAAAACTGTGTATGTCCTTCCTTTGCCATAGTGCTGACTAACGGCACTTTTGTTGTACACAGATACAAGTCTCCGAGGGGGATTTTAAAACAAATCCGACAAATTCAATATTTTAAATATCTTTATAACGGACAAACCAACAATCGGAAAACCGAATCCTGTTGTGTGCTACCTTTAAAAATGTGAATTCATCTAGGTACGATCGAGGGAACCACAATAGTCTTAAGCACATTTCGTGGATTTTGAGTGTTACTATAGATTCTTACAAAATCATGTAAATAAAAAAAATGCAATCTCTACATCGCAAGGGTTTTCTCTGTCCTGTTTGCTAACTAATGGTTCTTTTCCCGTATTGTACAAACTCTGAGGGGGATTGTTAAAAGGCGAACTCTTCAACCATAAAATATTTTTATAAAAAAAAGGAAATTCGAGTTACAAGAACATGTTCCATGTTTCCGTTGGTTATACAAATTTAACAAGTATGTGAGAATCAGAAGAGTTATCAGTAAGCAGTGTGGATTTTGACATTGTTACTAGATCATTTTAAAACCGCGTAATGTAAAAAAAACGAAATATTTCGCTCTGCTTCGCATGTGTATCCTGTGTATGGAGGGTCACACGTGACACTGTATCCCAGGCCCCTGCCTGCCCGCCCCAGCATCATAACAAGTGCCTCCATTCAGACAGGGATTCAATTGACAATCGGCTGTAAGATAGAATAGGTAGGCCCCGTAAAAAAAGGTCCACGTTTCATCGGTCTCGGTCTATGCAATGGTGGGTCTTGGCAACGATCACCCCCCCCCCCCCCCCCCCCTCCATCTTCCTCAACACACAACTGAACCAGTGGTCCTGGCCACGATCAGTCTCGGTTCACTTTTGTAAATATATGTAAATCGCCATTTTGGTCATTCCATCCGTGGAACTATATACTGAACATGTCCGTATACTTGCCCTTCAATTTGAACAAACAGTCATCATGGTCATGATAGCTTTCTTTATATTTCTTGATCAATTTTACTGAGAGCTGTAGATATTACTCGTCCTATCGGCGGTTCATAGTAAAAAGAAGAATTGACAAGGGTTAAAATGTATTGTTCTTTAAATAAGAAGAAAAGTGTTATATACCCTCTGATTCGCACATGACTCCAGTGAAGGGTGTCACACACGCGCAGGTGGATTCCGTGTAATTCGATGCAAGACTGCTGCGGCATGATCCGCCATTCTGACACGGGTTTGATTCGCAAACGTCTGTAACAGTTAACAAGGAGCAAAACGATATGGATATGTTATTCATTTTACGGTTGCCAATTTTCATTTATAATCGTAAAACAGAACGTACTCACACATGCCACAAACGCGTCGGGTAGAGCTAAATCGAGAGGGGAATAAATGTCCACAATATTCCTTTATTTACACTATTTACAATATTTTTGGTATAACAAATATTAACCCGTGATAGCTTTAATATTACAGCAGGATATATGATTTCTGGGGTTAATTATAGTATAAAGTTATACTGTATAAATCTTATATTTCACAGAATGGATAATCATGCAGATCGTCATCAATATTACAAACGAAATGATGTTTAATGTACTTTCTTTTTCAACTTGTCTATTTGGACAAGCTATATAAATGCATACTAACCTACTAATTCGCAGCCATCTCCAACATATGGAGGGTCACATGTGCAAATGAAGTTCGAATATTCATCCGTTGGTATGCACGTCCCGTTATTAGTGCAAGAGCTGGAAAGACACGGATCTGTCACAAAAGTAAAAATGGTCCATATTTTTGTATCAAAACTATGAACCCATAATGCCATATTTTGACTACTGGACATAATTTTTTTTTATAAATTTTGTAGAGTACAAAATCGCAATCTATGTAAAATACTGTTATTGTATAAATCAAATAATACGCCATTCCAAAGAATGTATAATTGTGCAACTTGTTTTTAATGTTGTAAACATGATATTTAAACTTTTATTTCCAGATGACGATATGATGAGGTATGCGAGCCAATAAAAGCCAAGTTTTCGAAATATCGTTTATTTGGACAAAAGATGTAGTGCAAATTTACCTACGAATTCGCAGACATCTCCAATATATGGAGGGTCACATGTGCAATTGAAGTTCGAATAATCATCGGTTGGTATGCACGTCCCGTTATAAATGCAAGGGCTGGAATGACATGGATCTGTCACAAAAACAAGCATTTTCCATATTTGTTATTAAAAATATGATCCCATGATGCCATATGTTTTGCAACTGGATATCATTTTTGTATATAGTACAACATATCAAACTATGTAAAATAATTTACTGTATAAATCAAATAATATATGCCTACCCTTCCAAAGAATTGATTATTGTGCAACTTGTTTTGAATGTTGCAAACACGATCTTTAAACTTGTTTTTCCAGCTGACGATATGATGAGGTATGCAGGCCAATAAAACAATTTGCGAAATATCGTTTATTTGGACAAGAGATATAATGCATATTTACCTACGAATTCGCAGACATCTCCAACATATGGAGGATCACATGTGCAATTGAAGTTCGAATAATCATCTGATGCTATGCACGTCCCGTTATCACTACAAGGGCTGGAAAGACACGGATCTGTCAAGAAAAATAAATATGAATAATAACAGATACAGACAAAATAGATCCTCGAGTTACCATCTCTATCCATCTTGATCAACAAACATTATAAAACCCCATCTCACCACTTTCAAAATTATTCTCGTCATAGGGATCTAGTCACTTTTTTGAAAACAGTTGGAAAAGTGATCAATTGTTGATTTAAAAAAAATTGCATCTTTGCGATATGATACTTCCATCAGAAAACGTGTACAAATATTTGTTTTAAATGGATGCTATAAGGCCGAGTAATGAGCGAAAATGCAAGTTCCCCCGGACTATTCCCGCGGACGGACGAGATCCGCTCTAAAGCCCTTTGCAGACAGAGCCGACTCGACCCGATCCGACTGGTTTTCATTCGGATCGGCTCAGTTTCCAGTGCCTCGCGACACATATTTTGTCAGTCGAGAGACAGTCGGATGCCAGTTGGGGCCGATTCAACACGATGAATCGGATCCGACCGACCGGGCCCAACTATAGCCTGATTGAAACCAGTCAGATCGGGTCGAGTCGGCTCTGTGTGCAGAGGGCTTTACACCAGCTCTAATCTGTGCAGGGGCGACTATTTTGTGTAGTTATTAGTGACTGCATATTAAGTTGTCGCCACTTCACAAATTGTCGCCGACGACAATTTGAGCAATCCACATTTTGTGCAGTAACATATTAATCTTTAATTCAAGGCCCATATGTATAGTGACCACCTAAGGGAAACAAGAAGAGTGCTCACTGTAGACAGGTGCCTTGTTCTATAGATCAACTCGAACCAGCAGGGCAGAATGCCAAGACATGCCCTCACAGTACCCACCTTTAGAACCTACTCAACAGGCAGAAGCTTTCTCCACACAGCAGTCCCTCTTTGGAACAACCTACCAGAGGGCATAGTCGGAGAGATCAATGACTCTGGTGTTCAATCATTCAAGCGACGAGTACATCAGCACCTGTTACTGATAGAGGGCGTCACATAGATGAAGGCACTATTTAATTTTCTTAAGCTGCTGTAAACCACTGATTGGCCGATGAGGATGTCATTTATGGTTTGATGTATGTCTAGCGCCTATTTGGCTATTGTTTACAACAGTACAATTGCATGGTATATCTTTAAAAAAAGTTAAATAACATTGTTATATCTCTGCAGTGAATTTTGATTGCCACTACATGCAGGTTTGGTGCTATATAGACAGGTATCCGCCTAAACATATTTGACTGTACATATTAAATTCAAAGATAATATTGATTAAACATAAAAAATCATTATTTTCAATGTTCAATTTTCTGTAAATGAAATAAAACACGATTAATACTAACCGTTGACAAGAATGTTGATAAAGAAGATGCAAATGTCGGCATTGCCATCAGTGTCTACCGCTGCATATATGACTGGCGTTGTCCCGGCTCCGAAGTTTGATCCGGGTTCTTGACTGGAGAATAGGCCCAGGATACCGGAGCTATCATTGGCTGTAGGAGCAGTCCAGTTGACTAGAACAGTCTCCCCATAGTCCACGGAGGGGGTCATGTTACCAGGACAACCAAATATAGTCGGAGGTATCCTCTCTGTAAGATGACATGGGAAATAAAAGAGCATTATACAGGGCGCCGTAATTGTAAGGCAGTTTTTTAACTGCCAAGATCGAAGACCTCGGTCCTTCAAGTTAAATCTTAGATAAAATAAAATCTGACATTGGATATAGTATTGTTCGATTTCTGTACACCAAACACGGGAACATTACTATTGAAAAGTTTTCAATGCGTATACGCATGTTCATGTTTTAATTTGTCATTAGTAACGAAGTGTTACGACGTGGTGTGGCGAGATTGGTAGAGCGCGTGCCTTCCAATCGTAAGGTCCCGAGTTCGAACCCAAGGTATGCACATCGCGATTTTCCTTCAGAAAGAAAATTATCCACATTTGCTGCTCTCCACACAGGTGTATAAATGGGTACCCGGAAGGATGAAAATGAGTTACTTAGCACCTACGAGGTTGCCTAGCTGGAATGCTCCCCTGGGAGTCGACAATGTGCACTTTGTGTGCTGGATTGAGTGCAGTATGTATTCTATGTCCGGGGTAATAATAGTGATGCGCCGCGAGCGTCAAAAGACGGAACGTGCGCTATACGTAGCCACCATTTTTATTATTATTATACAACTATATTATAAAACCAATATATTCGTAAAAGCATAAATATAACATAAAAGATGAGGTGTTGTTTTCAGGATATCAGTTTATTAGAGTAAAATATTTGTATATACTTATATCGGATAGTTTTACGATCAAAATAGGGTCACTTTGATATGAAATACTAACCAACAATCCCAGGACGGGCATCATACCGGATCCTGTCTTATCTAAACCACGCTAATTCACGTCAGATGATTTATGGAGACTTATAAAACAACATAATAACATCGTCGATATATTGTCCACTAGAATACCAAGAAAAGTTCACACCTACCTTCGCATAACTCTCCAGTATATGACGAGTCACAAGTGCAATTAAAACTAGAATAATCACTGGATGATGTGCATGTTGCGCCATTTCTGCATGGGCTTGCATCGCAAGGGTCTGCAATCGAAAAAAGAGTAGTAGAATAGTTATATAAGCAAAGTGAAATATATCAAAAGAAACGGAATAATTTAATAACTTTGTTTCTTCAAAAATTCAACTCAGTTACACTGAAGAAAAAATAGGATACATAATTTATGAAATAAGACAATTATATATGCGTAAATTTATAAGAATGTATGAAATTGAATACATATAATATTTGGTTATACACCTGTTTTAAATTAAAATATTGTATGAATTTTGCAAGTTAAGCATAGCTGACACATAACATGCAAATTAACAGTTGGTTTAGTGCATGAAAATAGATATATGAACTAATTAACATACTGTATATAGCCAAGATTGTACACAAACCTTTAACGAGAATGTTGATAAAGAAGCTGCAAGAACCGCTATTCCCATAACCGTCTACCGCTGTGTAAATGACCTGCGTCAACCCAGCGCTGAAGTTTGAACCGGGTTCATAATTGGCCGTAAGGTTCACGAAACCAGAGCTATCATTGGCTGTAGGAGCAGTCCAGTTGACCAGAAGAGTCTCTCCAAAGTCCACAGAGCGGGTCACGTTAGCAGGACAACCAGATATGTTTGACGCTGTCTGGTCAACTTTATGATAAAAAGAGGGAAAACGAGAGAACAATAACGATTGTTCACATTGCCCACATTTTTTGCACATAGTAAATATTTGAATAACAAAATATAACCAATATGCTTTGGAGCAAGTAAATAAACAATATGTATTAATTATGAATAGACGTGTTCGCTTTCATTATTGTTCACACTGTTCCTAAATAGCAAACCGATATCTTGCCCGAGTTTTGCCCGACATCGCAAATACAACATTTACTCAATATGGATTCTAGGAAATTCATATTTGTTTTATAAGGAAAGCGTCAATGAAATAGCAATTTGCCTCCAAAATTTCAGACAGGGAATGCCCCAAAAGTGTTGAAAGTTTTATTTTCAGGTTCATTCATCGTTTCAAAAATAATATGCTGTACATTACATTACTAAAAACATTTACATATCAAATCTATCTCAAATGAAATTGAAAAGATACTTTTAAGTTAACTCGTGAGTATGCGACGTTCAAAGCCTACCTAATACTTATAAATATAATAAATACAAACATATGCATGAACCTACAGAACTTGAAGCGGAGAACAACACAACACAACACAACACAACACAACACAACACAACACAACACAACACAACACACCACACCACACCACGACACGACACAGCACAACACAATACAGCACAACAAAACACAACACGACATGACACTACACAACCCAGCACAACACAACAAAGCACAACACAACACAACACGACACGACACAACACTATACAACACACACGACACAAGGGATCAGGACATGGAATACTATACAAAAGAAGGTATAATAACAACGTTTTAGTAGAAAAGGTGAAATAGGATGAGGTAAGTTGGGATGAGGTAGTGTGAGATGTTCTAGGGGTGTTTCACAAAGATCCTAGGCTGAACTTAACTCTTAGGTGGACCTAAAACTCACCCGATACGCGATCTCATACAGTAAGTTACTGTGAAAAATTATTTTTTGTTTGCGGTAGGTTTCTGAAGGAATTACTAATCGCGTAATCAGGTATTAGAAACCAGTCTCGGTTTGAACTGATCTGATAAGTAATTTGATTTTGTATTATTTGGATACGGTAGTGAACTGGGACGTATTATAATATAGTGTTGCCATGCCATGTGTCTTGCTATATAGATTATTTTTCGTCTCGGTTCATATCGTGACTGTTAATAATTCTGTAACTGTTCAACACGAATTGTATCGTACGTTAATTTACTGGATCCGATCATAATTTCAAAATCTGTCATCAGGTCATAGTCTGTAAAATCAGCCTAGTTTATGAACGTAATGTAAGTATGTATTTATGCTAATCTGACCACCCCCCCCCCCCCCCCCGCCCCCCCCCCCCCCCCCCGGAAGCTATGATTGCATGTCATAGTGTTAATAACCCCGCTCCTCCCCGATTACACAAATCAACCAGCAGTCTAGATCTCGACCATGTTTAGACCTGTCTCGATTGGTCCTGACAGTTTGGTTATGCAACCCCCCCCCCCCCCCCCTCCTTTCTGTAAAATCCTTGCTCCGTGGATGGGGGCACAAAGTATTGGCAACGAAGCCCCCCCCCCCCCCCCCCCCCCCATCTCGGCGTACAATATGCAACCATCTCGACCTCGATCTTTGGGGCACGATTGGTTTTGGCAACGTATGTCGCCCCCCCCCCCCCCCGGTCTTGGCTATGATTGGTCATGGTATCAAACACCCCCCCCCCCCCCCCCACACGACTTCCCCTCCCCCCGCTTACACAAATCCACTAGCAGTCTTGATTTTAGCCACGTTTGGACCGTCTTGATTGGTCCTGATTTTCCCTATGCACCTCCCCCCCCCCCCCCCTCCCCACTTTCTCAAAAATCCTTGATCCGTGGACCTAGGGACACAAATTGGCAACGAAGCCCCATACCCCCCCCTCCCCGCACCCCCTCATCTCTTATTAAACGCAATGATCTCGCCTCGACCTCGATCAGTGGGCCACGATTGGTCTTGGAAAGAATGCCCCCCCCACCCCCCCCCTACCCCCCCCCCCCCCCCCCCCCTCTCTGAAAAATCCTTGCTACACAGACCTGGGCCGGGGCAGGCACAAAGTAATAGGGGCAGCTCTCTATGATTTAATTTATTCTTTATTTTATTTTCTTATTTTGGGGGTTCGGGCATATGACTCAGGTCTTTTATTATAGACTAGGGGCGAGAAGCCCGAGTAAGTCGGGACTCTTTTCAATTTATTTAGAATTTAGATAATCCTGAATTAATTACTCTGGATGTTTAATATGCTATTCCATTCTACATAATTATTTTTCATATTTCTATACTAATTACATTTATTTTATTAATTGATATATTTTATTTATTTACCTTTTAAAAGCCTTTTTAAAACTATAATACCTTTGCTATAAATAGACCTTAGTCTCACATCCAGTCAGAGAAAGGTTCTTTAAAAAAAAGCACATAATCTTTACGCTTTATGCTGTACAGCAGAACAACATTATTCAGCGCTGTTTGGAAGATATGACTACGGGGTGATCATGTATGCCTATAACGATTGACTATATCTATATAGCTAGATGTTCATATCATGAACCCGAGTTTTTTCCCGGGTTTTTCTAAACTATAATGCAAAGAATAAGACTAGACAAAATACTACATTTATACAGCAACAACAATAACAACATTAATATTGCGCAATGTCTATCGATGGCACATCGACTAGTCTATATCTAAGGCTTCACATATATTTTACAAAATATTTAGAGGTAAAGATGACATTAAAAACGAAATGTAATCATCACCATGACACCATTACAAAATGATGATGATGATATTACAATTTAACAAAAGAGATTAGTTTGTAATGCTTATTTTTCTTTTTTTTCGCAATATTTAGCACTTCTTGAACACGGCTTTAGTCTGAAGCCTCAATTTATGGGCTGGAAATAGACTACTCTTATGCCCCAAAAAAGTGGTTTTACCAGAATATTTCGCCTAAATGTGGCTCGAAGGCGTTGCTTTCGCCATTGAATATACTTGTGACGTGAGCTGACACTGGCACATGCAATCGGCAGGAGTTTGTTGACACACAGCTAGCTGCAAGTAGACGTGGTAAGTTAATGTTGCTTTCTAAATTCTAAAATCGGGCACGCATATATTGTGTACAGTCATGGACCATGTGGTAACCTAACCAGGCGCCGTGCGGTGTGGCGTTGATTACAGTTACGGGCTACTAGTTGGGTCGGCCGTTGGGTCTGTGGCTGTGCAACCTGCACTGTGCAGTGATTGTCGACCGTGTATTATTTATATTGCAGGCAATAACAATGCATAGTTGGCGTGTATTGTTGACAAGGTTAGGCTAATGTATGCATTGACTTGTCGTCTTGTCGGGTAAATTACACTTTACTCGGATTTGTTCACTTCAGTTTCTTCAAGTTTCCGTCTTTCCGATGTTCTTTTGTCTAGAAATGTAGATCGCGGGTTCGGGGGGTTTCCCCCCGATGCGATGTTTAGACATATAATTCCTATCTAGTATGTCGTATGAAGAATGACATTTAAGGCAGCTCTAAAAATGACAATAATCGGCAATTTTCATCACATTTTTACCACTTTCCTCCTACTTGTTCAGCGTGCCAAAATAAGTGTCACACTCGGTGGCTTTAGACAGGGTTTTGTCTTTTGACTAAGCCTGAGTCATGTCGGATATATTCGGAACCGGGTCCCGATAAACTGTAACCGGTCGGGAACCGGTATCCCGATAAATTGTTGCCGTCCAAACTCGGACCGGTAAAATCACACAATCGTGCAAGCATCGGCAAAAATGCACTGTTTGGGGCTTTATATTGCTCTTTTTATATGCAAATAACATTACAAATATTGACGCTTTTATGGATTTACATAATATCTTTACGGGAAAATAGTTACAGACTATCCAGAATTAACTCACGTTTCGCAAGAAAAGTATTTTTTCCGAAGTAAATTGGACCTAGAAATCGATCGTTTGTTCAGCATCGCACCAAGCTGAAACAAGCCGCTAAAATCGAAGGTTGAAGTTAGCAGCAAGTTTTCGTCTCGATATTGCGAGAAAATCGTGAGTGCATGCTATATGATATGCTAGCTAACTTCAGTCGGCCAGCTAGCATCGCGATGAACCGCTGCGATCAAAATTTCCCGATAATTTGCACAGTTTTTTTCATTGTTTCGGGGCTTATTTTTTGTTCTGTTCAGCTTTCAAATGCCATAGAATCATGTAAGTAGAATATCAAAACATTTTTAAATGGTATAAATTACCCAAATACGTACTTTGAGCCACTTTTTGAATGCACTGGCTCATCACTGGCTCATGCACTGGCTCATACATACACTCCCCGGGAGTGTCGGCCTAACTTTGTCTGAACATCCGTAGGCAATAGCGTTCAAATGACTAGCAATTTTGCGCTTCCTGTTCAATTTCTGACTGTCGGAAGTAACGAACCAAGAATTTCTCGAAAATAACCACTCTTTTTAAAAGTAAATGATATCGATTGCCCCGTTTTTATTTGAATTCCGCTACATTAAGTGATAATCTTAATTTCTTTTAAAAATTTTTTTATTCGGGGCACCGTTTCCGTAAAAACGAAACCGGGACCCGATTGAAACGGTCGGTAACCGGTGTGATCGACCGAACCGACTCAGCCTTACTTTTGACTAACTCTCTCTAGAGAACGCTAGCGCGGAGAGCCTCCTGATATGATACTGGACCGAAAATGCACTTTTTGTGTGCAAGCATTTTGTCCTTAAAATTATACATATGATTATGATACGGTACATACCACGATGGAATCTCCAATATGTGATCCAACTTGACGGTGGATTAAAATTATGATTTTCCCCTCCATTCCGCATAAAATCAGTGATTTATCCGCCTACTCAACTTCTTTCCGTGTCGTATCGCAACTTTTGAACGATCGATGATCGCGCTTTGGTCTTCATTCAAGTCGCCCTCCGATTCCAAATAAACGGCAGATCGTTCTGACCCGATCTGACGCGTAATATCTGGCGCGCGTCATATCTGCCATTTATTTGGAATTAAGGCTGAGTCGGTTCGGTCGATCACACCGGTTACCGACCGTTTCAATCGGGACCCGGTTTTGTTTTTACGGAAACAGTGCCCCGAATAAAAAAATATATATAACAATTTTTAAAAAGAAATTAAGATTATCACTTAATGTAGCGGAATTCAAATAAAAACGGGGCAATCGATATCATTTACTTTTAAAAAGAGTGGTTATTTTCGAGAAATTCTTGGTTCGTTACTTCCGACAGTCAGAAATTGAACAGGAAGCGCAAAATTGCTAGTCATTTGAACGCTATTGCCTACGGATGTTCAGACAAAGTTAGGCCGACACTCCCGGGGAGTGTATGTATGAGCCAGTGCATGAGCCAGTGATGAGCCAGTGCATTCAAAAAGTGGCTCAAAGTACGTATTTGGGTAATTTATACCATTTAAAAATGTTTTGATATTCTACTTACATGATTCTATGGCGTTTGAAAGCTGAACAGAACAAAAAATAAGCCCCGAAACAATGAAAAAAACTGTGCAAATTATCGGGAAATTTCGATCGCAGCGGTGCACCGCGATGCTAGCTGGCCGACTGAAGTTAGCGTGCGTGCCGCGCCGGGAACTGAAGTTAGCTAGCATATCATATAGCATGCACTCGCTATCTTCTCGCGATATCGGGACCCGAAAACTTGCTGCTAACTTCAACCTTCGATTTTAGCGGCTTGTTTCAGCTTGGCGCGATGCTGAACAAATGATCGATTTCCCCAAAAAACACATTTTGGGAATATAAATGAATACCAAAGCAACATATCCATATTAATAAGCCCAAGGTAATCTTGTACGGGTATGCTTTCATTTCAAACTGATTACCTCTTCTTTTACAAAATTACTCACGCCGATTCTGAGCTTAGTCCCATGTGATTAATTTGGCGTAACCTTTCAGAATATTTTGGGGGTGAAATAAGTATGATATGAAAATACATGAAAATGTCTTGTCAAATTATGACCCACAATGTGACATTAAAGGGGTAGTTCAGTTTTAGACATATAGACTGTGCTGCACAACATATTTTTTGTGTGAGATAATGAAAAAAACTGAGTGTAAAATTTGAAAGATCATATAATTTTAATTTTGTAATGGCAGAATAAACTTTATTTGATAAAAATCGGTTCAGAAATGGCTAAAATGTCATTAAATAGATCCAATGAGAATAAATCTGGACCCGAGATAGGCCAGATTTATTCTTTTTGTTAAAATGCCTTCACTGTTACAACAAAATCAAGAGGTTGTTAAATAGTTGTTGATGATCTCTCCATTTTAACAAATTATGCATAATTTTGTTTGAAAAATGGTTGAAACCAATTGATGCTTTTTCAGAGAGCGCCCTTTTGTGTTTTAATGGCATTTTTTGAGTGATAACCAGCTTTTTAGCAGATGTTGAAATACCTTTCGAGCAAAGTATGGTAATGTTATTGTGCAGGTTTTGGTTACTGATTCAAGCTCAGCCTTACATTAAAGTTCAAAGTAAATGTCACTAGATTATTGCATGATATACCCCACTCTTCAAAATGGTGCTTATGTCTAGATCTGTAATTATTGAATACTCCTTCAAATGATCTCTTTAAATCCACTTGGCCTTTTAGTGATGGAGAAAAGGTAATCAAAATTGTCATAAATTAAAATAAAGATAATTACAGTACCCCACAATCTGTAATTATCTTAAATTCTTAAGTCTCATGATTCTTATCCGTATTTGATGTTCCTTTAAATACCTGGTAATACTGTCATTACAGTAATCAAGCGTACAGCATACTCCATGGGAAGAAACATGTTTGAATTGCAAAGGAGTTCAATATTCATGAACCGAAAAAAAAATGATTTAAATTAAATTTAAAAAGTATGAAATGGATGCCAGAAAGGATTTAAACCTCTGTGCAATGGTCCCTGACTCCCTGTTCGAATATCATCATGACATGCTCAGGGATTGGCTCGCACCAATTAGAAAGTGCTGGCGATATTTTAGTGCAGTTAATGTATATAGGCCATGACAAGAATGATTGGTTTGTCGATCTAGGATCCAGAAATCCAATTAATTGCATTGTTTATGAATTACACAACCCTTTGCAAAATGTTGGGTATCTATTTGATATTACAAAACAGTACCAAGGTCCAAAACATGTGTTCTTGGCCTGGTTACAATTAACTTTAACGTGAAAGGATTGAAAAGTGTTTTTGCCACATGATTTCTTTACAAAATTAACACAAATAAATGTTAATTGAATTGAAACTCTATGGGGGCACAATATTGACTGATTCATTTTTGTGTAAGACTACACTGCTGTCCAGCCCTTCTAACCAGATTGTCAGCGGTCGATTTCGCTAGCACTGCAAATTTAAAGCAGGCAATGAGGACAAAATATCTATACATCTTGTTCACAATAATGCATACACCCTGACACTTTGAGGGAAAACATTCTTATTCAGTTGTCCTGACTTAGTTTAATCTCACATGAATTCATAAAGTGAAAACTGCACAACAAAATTTGTAGTTAGAACCAATACTCCTGTTGCTTTTCTCCTTTTTTTGTCCCCTTTTGGTACAAACAAATTAGATGGAGACATACAAAATACGTGCCTTTAAGCTTTTAGGTTTAAAGGGCTCTAGTAACTTTGTTTACATGTGCAAAAAGTGATAAATAGTCGGTACAATTGTTGTTATCTGATATGTCCACATGGTATTGTGTGAACATTTCAAGTCAAATGGACGTTATATGGCCGAGAAATTAGCAAAATGCAAAGTGATATTCCTAATAACTCATTGCAATCACTTTGTACATTGTACTCACGATCCAGTGGATTATTTAGCATCTGAACACTTCAATCGTAAATATCTTTTTAACGAAAAGGAAATTTGAAAAAACAAAACCTGTCCCATACTGTTGTTGTTAATACGAATACACCAAGGTATGAGGGAACTGCTAGAATTACAATTGGATTTTGAAGATTTGGACAATGTTACTTTTAGTCAGATGATATCAGCATCATTGTACAAGTCAACAGCCCATACAGATGCACATGCACTATGCACAGTTATGACTCGGGCAAAACTATAACTTGAAAAGCTGGATTTGTTGACTGTTGGTTTAAAGGTTCTTAGAATTATTGTCAAAATTCTCAAAATCCTATTGAAATTCTAGCGGTTCCCTCATACTTTGTATTTTTATCAACAACAAAAAGCAGGAGACTAGTTTCCGTTTTTCAAATTTCCTTTTCGTTAAAAACATATTTACGATTGAAGTTTTCAGATGTAAAATCAACAAACAGAGTGCAAAAAGTGAGTGCAATGAGTTGGTGAATGTCCCTTTGCATTTTTGCGTATTACTCTGCCATTATGGCCATATAAAGTCCAATTAACTTGAAATTTTCACACAACACCTAGTGGACATATATATTGTATCAACTACTCATCACTTTTTGCAAAGTTACTAGATCTCTAGATGTATGCCACAGTCATCTGAGCAAAAAAATGTTTTGCTAACATCTGGGCTATACCTATTTTCAAAGGGATAGTTGAGTTTTGGTATAAAGAGCGCTACACAGAATAGTTTGTTTGTAAGATATCAAAATCTGAGTGTCGAATTTGAAATCATACAATTTTAATGACAGAATAAACTTTATTTGATCAAAATCAGTTCAGAAACTGCTGAAATATCCATAAACAAACCATTTGTAAAAATTGTGGGTGCCACAAATATATTTGATAATTTTGAACCAGCCGTTAAAAATGCTTCCTCTTATCAAAAATTTACAAAAGAGGTTTTAAAATAGTTAAAGGGGTAGTTAGTTTTGGTACTTAGGCTGAACTTTAGTAGCCAAAACCTGCACAGTAACATTATAAACTAATAGTTATAACTCCACCATGCTCGAAAGGTATACAAAATTACAAACGACTAAGTAAAAAGCCTGTTATCATTCAAAAAGAGCCATTAAAACACAAGAGGGCACTTTTTAAAAAGGCATTGGTTTCAACCATTTTTCATACAAAATTATGCAATGTTTTATTGATATCATGATTAAATAGCGAGATCATCAACAACTATTTAAAAAAACGCTTTTGAACATTTTTGAAAAAGTGCAAGCATTTTTTTTTTTTTTTCTAAAAATCGTCTAATTATTTGTGCCCCAAATAATTATAAGATCAGATATATTTATTGATATTTCAGCCGTTTCTGGGTCGATTTTGACCAAATAAAGTTTATTCTGCCATTAAAATTGCATGTTCTCTCAAATTCAACACTCAGTTTTTCATTACCTCACCAAAAAATTGTGATGTACAGCGCCCTCTCTACCAAAACTAAACTACCCCTTTAATTATCTCCCTACGTAATTACTATTTAAACAAAACATCACATGAACAATATTTTTATTAAGATGATTGAAACCTATGAGCTTTAAGAGAGCACCCTCTTGAGTTTTAACGGCTCCTTTTGAATGATAACAAGCTTTTTACTATTCGTTTGTAATTTTTAATTCCTTTTGAGCATAGTGGAGTTTCTATTATTTTGTAAAGTAATGGTGCAGGTTTGGGTTACTAAAATTCAGCTTGACCAAAACTGTACTGCTCTCTTTACCAAAACTCAACTACATCCCTTTAATGAAACATTGTTGTTTACTGATTGGTCATGCTAATCAGTCACCAAATTGACAATGCACACAGATGATCCACATTCCATTTCTATTCACTTAATTATTTTACATTTTCTTGTTTTCTTGTTTCTTTAGATGGCAGAACATCCTGGATTTACCAAGCCCAACATGAAAACCTTGGTTAGCCAGAGTCTTCTCAAGCAACTGGACTTGACTTGTTGGAGAGGAGTTGGACTCATTAGGCCGTTTTCGCCCAGCATCTTACACAGCTTTCACGGACGCAGGAACGATCTATTGGTACGTCCGCCGCGCTAAAACAACTCTGGTTTACAAGCCGTTTCGCAATCGGTCAACGCTGACGTACGGACGTAGACTTGGATCGTTGAACCACACTACACGTGCGAGCGCTGATGATTAACGTTTGACCTCGCAACGAGCAGCGAGCGCCACTGATTGGCTGTTTGCCTGATCGGGCGATCTCATAGCACGGATGCAAAATTGACCGATGATAACAGTTCAAGAACGGAGGGACCGCAGTTACTACAGGAAATTGGCGATTTTGCACACGACACGGCAATTTCTACGGCCGAGTTGAGGTTGCGAAAACGCTATATATTGTCTGACAGCGACCTCCCTACTGAGCCCTAAGAAGTATACTCTATGTATATAGCGCCTGATATGATTGATTATCATCGTTGAGTGCTTAACAATATTTTTACTATCCCGGTAATCAGATGCAAAATACAATCAAAGTTCATGTTCTCCACTCCATGGGGAGTATACCAGCCAGGCAACCTTCTATTTTACACCTGGTTGGAGAGCAGCATACATGTAGGGTGTGAATCTTGCTGAAGGAAAAACGTGATGGACGTACTCTGCGTTCGAACTCCGAACGTCACGATTGGAAGGTGTGGGCTCTACCAATCTTGCTACACCTCGTCTACAGACATTAAAGATGGAAAGACCTTTGGATGATATCGCAAATACTCTCTTTCTTCAAGATAGTCAAGGGGGCAATATGGCCCCTCCTTTCCACGATGTTTTGATAGCTCGCGGACTGTGAAGATGCGGCCTTGCCGCTTAGTGACATTTACTTTTTAAACAAAATTGTTAAAAATTCTACTGACCATAACATTGCAATAATTGCAAATAGTGAATTTTTCAAAAAAATGAAATTACCCTAGCATTCTACACACTTTACTTTGACATGTATGCATTTTGTTTGTGTTGATCAGGCATTTCATGGCCAAGATCTAAGGTATATAGGGATGGTTTATTTTCGGTTTAGAGGGTGCTTAGAGAAATATGTAATGAAAAACTAAGTGCAATGTACAGTATGTATGTCTATGAAGTATACGTGTTGTAGTAAAATTAGTCTGTCCTGAACGGGTTACTACACAATGTAGTATGTTTGTATTATGAATAGTTGTTAAAATAATTATAATCACATAATATTTTGTTTAAGATTAGCAGTTGTATATTTCAAACGTTAGGGGACAAAGTATTTATTCTATGGATATTTTCATACTCTTATACTTGTCACATAAAGAAGCAAGGAACAACACTTTATGTATCAAAGGAAAATAATCTACCAGCTGAGTGCAGAATTAAGATGTGACCATCATGCATGATTTGTCATAATCAATTAACAAGTTCATTGCAAGATCTTGCATTCTCAAAGCACAACATTTAATGTTGTGCCACACCATTTAAATGAAATTTCAAAGGGGTAATTCATTTTTTTTAAATGAAATTTCAAACGGGTAATTCAGTTTTTGCGCTGCACAAAATAATTTTTTGTGAGATAATGACGAACTTTTAAGGAACGTATACAATTTTAATAACAGAATCTATAGAATTCATTTGATAAAAATTAGTTCAGGTTTTTAAATAGTTGTTGATGATCCCTCTATTTATTCATTCTTTTACAAAACTTCACATGCATGTATATTGCATTCTGTATGAAAAATCGTTGAAACCGATGCTTTTTTTAGAGAGTGCCCATTTGTGTTTTAATGGCTCTTTTTGAATGATAACTGGCTTTTTACTTAGTCGTTTGTAATGTGTATACATGTACATACATGTACCTTTCGAGCATGGTGGTATTAGTTTGCAATGTTATTGAATTGTGCATGTTTTGGTTAATAATAGCTCGACCTTACCAAAAGATATCTTACCAAAAATGTACAACCTCTTTAATAAGCATGTGAATCATAACAGAGGTGGGAGGCATGTGGGCCAATAAGCAATGATATTCTTCTCTATAATAAGCTTGGCAACACACAATTATTTTCAGTTTAAAATACAGGGTGTGGGTTATGCCATAAACCAGTATAATTATTGAGACATACGGTAGGTGGATCAATTGTTCAGAGTTGCACATCAAAGCTTGAGCTAGAGATAAATACAGTACCTGACATCTTAGATGCCACCCTCTGGCTGGAGGGCTAAGCCCATATCTTGTGAATATTGCTTGATCATGATCACATGCTGTAAATATCAAAATGTGGGTTGTACATTTAACTGATATTCATTGAATTATGTTGTGTTCTTTATAATCTAGGGCCCCGTTGCAGAAAGAGATACAATCGATTGTAAGTTGCAATTGATCGTAAGTCAGATCACGTGTTCTAGATGCGCAAATCTGATTGGTTGAAACGCGTAAATTTTCTGACTTACGATCAATCGTAACTTACAATCGATTTTATCTCTTTCTGCAACGGGGCCCAGGTGTTATTAAAACTTTTAAATTTATATTGTTTTTCCTGAGAAATTATGTTATTACAAAGATAACTTGTGATGGTTATTAGTTTTTACCAAGATTTAAATGACAGCGACCTCGATGGATGTTTTCTGTTGTTGTTTTTTCACAATTTGAAAAATTCACGAGTCATGTGTTATTATGTTGAGTTAAAGGGATAGTTGAGTTTTGGTAGAGAGGGCGCTACATTTAATTATTTTTTGTGAGATAATGAAGAACTGAGTGTACAATTTGAAAGAGCACAATATTTTAATGACATAATCAATTTTATTTGATCAAAATCGGTTTAGAAACGGCTGAAATATCCATAAACATAGCCATTTGTAATAAATGTCGGGCCTTGCAGTAATTCGATAATTTTGAACCAGCCGTTAACAATTTTAAAAATGCTTCCTCTTTTCAAAAAGTTACAAAATAAGTTTTTTAGATAGTTGTTGGTTATTTCTCTATCTAATCACTATTTCAACAAAACATCACATGCACAATATTGTATTCAAAATGGTTGAAACCGATGAGTGTTTAGAGAGCGCCCTCTTATATTTGAACGGCTTTTTTAAAATGAAAACATGATCTTTACTAAGTCATTTGTAATTTTGTGATCCTTTCTAGTTATAACTATTTGTTTGTAATGTAATGATGCAGGTTTTGGTTACTAAAAGTCAGTTTCACCAAAACTGTACTCTCCTTACCAGAACTCAACTATCCCTTTAATGTCCAATACTGAATATCAAATTAAAGAGTAAAATTCCTCTTCTAGCTTGGTATAAGATTGAGATTGAAATACTGACAAAATGGTCATGAACTTATACTACTTTCTATCATAACACTTGATAAATGTTCATTGATAATATAACAAATGGTAGTGATTTGTATCACAAACTATTCCTTAAAAAAAAGAACAAGTTCAACTTCCATAGTTGTTACATGTACATGTAGGTCCAACACCCCAGTGAAACACCCCAGTGAAACACCCCAGATGTATAACCATGCTATGCAGTGACAATTAATCTTTATCTGATACTGTAACAAAATGAATGAACAAAGGTAATGTGATTTTGAATTATTGAAAGGCAGTTTTGTGGTGCCATATTGCAAACATCTTGCACATGGTATGAAAAATACATTGGCCCAGTGTTATTATCCTCTCGGAGGGGATATAGTAACGCCGCTGTCCATACTTCCGTAACAAATCTGGTTTCCATTTGATAAGTTTAGTAATGTTTGACGGATTTGATATGAAGGTACAAGATATCAAAATACAGCCCAAGTTTGATTTTGGAGTATGGAGGTCAAAGATAATAGCTCATGAAATATGCGAAAATAGCTAATTATGTATCTGAAAATTGTATGTAGCGAGGGGATGCTACGCTTTGCATTGACTTGTTCCAGCCAAAGTGTCGTGCTGTTACGGAATCCATTTTGAATAATTTTATGAGGATATAGCCAATTATCTAAAAATATATCAACTTTCATTTCACTTTCATTTCAATGTAAGTTATTTTAAAATGTATACAGGGTTTTGTTTTGAATGTACTTGTATTTGTACAAATTACCATCAAAGTTATGCTATCATGCTATTTCTGTATATCAAATGTACATGAATATGTAAATAATTGACTTGACATAAACTATATTGGAGTCTTAATTTGCACTGTCTGTGATGTAGCATGTCATACAGTAAACTAAGAAAATGAACTCTTATATTTCATTTGAGATAATTACTCCTGATTGAGCTTTTGTTATTTCATGATTATTATTATAACAAGTCTTAATAATAATGTATGTTAAAATTGTTAAAACATGTTTATAAACGCGATATAAGTTACTTTTATTTGTTATAATGTGTTTATATTACAAAGTAATATCATTGTTGATGTTTGATATTTGGGAATAAATATACATGTACCATGTACAAGTGCATATTGACTTTTCCTTGTTTCTCATAATGATACTAAATGTGACCTTACACCACAAAACAACTATTACGCCGTGGTGGTAGTTTCTCTGTTATTTGCTGAAAAATCCAATTTTGTTTAAAATATGAGATTAAGGATTTTGGTATTCTATGAATTTTTGAGTATCATAAATCATTTGAAAATATTATTTTTATTTAACCGGTGAAACAAATATATGAGATTATGGTGCTTTAATGGACACCTATTTTGTAAGCGGCCTGTTTTCTCCCTAAAGTTAAAACTGTTTCAGCCATGTTCCAAATCTTGGGTGCTCATTTTGGGAGGCTGTGCGAAGTAAAACAGCAGAATTTGTTTCAACTTTTGGTCCTTTTGTGGTGTAAGGCACGGGCGTAGATCTGGGGGGGGGGGGGGGGGGGATATGTCCCATGTGTTGGTATAAGGGGGGGGGGGGGTGGCCTGTACAAAGTAAAATTTCTATAAAATAAGAATTTAATAATAACCAGACTTAATGATATTTATAACACCAATTTCAAATATATTTCCACGTGGGAGGGGGTAAACCCCCTCCCACACCCTACTTAGTTGAGACACGCATGTGTGTGGGTGTGTGTATATTGTGGGATGTACATCTAGGTTGATTTGTGTTTGTATACTTCAGCGGTCTAATGAGGGCGATGTTATCAAATTTCCTTATCGGCAAGGTTTGCACCAGATTGCATTATTTAAAGTTAAAAATTGCAAAAGCTCCCTACCGCGAGAAGGGGATACACCCCCCCCCCCCCCCCCATACACACACACACACACACACACACACACACAACACAACAAAACCAAAATCATTGTAAGATATGTCCGAATGAAGTGTGAAAGTTTCACTGAAAAAGAACAGTGCTTTCCTGTTTAAAAACGCAAAAATTTGCGTCAGCTTTTACAAAGAATAATAACGTGTATGAGATTTATGACCGTTCAAATAACGCCCTGAAGCTGAATGCTTATCAATGATAGATATCGTTATACTAAAGGGGCATTCCAACAAATCTAACGCTATTTTATTATTCTCTTACCATAAGCCAAAAAACACGGTAGAAGACAAATTTAATGTGGAAGCTCCAAGTAATTTTCGTGGAGTTGGGCACTTTTATTTAGTTTCACTTTCTTTTCTTTTGTGACATGATAGTGTGCCATGCAGTCGCGTGCGTGAGGCGCCGGAAGTGGGGGGGCAGGGGGGGCGGCCGCCCCCCCAATCCAAAAAGTGGGGGGGCAAAACGCGTTTTTGCCCCCCCAAAAAGCCCCCCCCCCCTCAAAAAAAGGAAGAAAAGAGAAAGAAAGAAAGAAAGAAAAAGGAAAAGAACAAATTAAATGTATCAGCCAATACTTGTTAATTCTAACGTTTATTAAAAACCGAGTTATTCATCCATTTAAAATTTTCGCTGCGCGCTTCGCGCGCAAACAAATTATCTCAGTGTGTTGTGTAACTTGCATTTGGTACGGCTGGGGTGGGTTTTTCTGTACCAGTCCACGTACTTCCTGTGTAGGCTGTTGGCTGTTGCTCTGCTGTTTGTGCATGTGACGTGCACCAAATCGCACCATTACAAGTAATTAAATGCAAAATCTTCCCCGTGGGAGGGGGATACCCCCTCCCAAACCCTCCTATTCTGGCTCTGCCCCAGCCCTCGGTCGCTTCGCTCCCTCGGGACTCATATAGTTGTAAGCTATGATGTTGGATCATACAAATGTGGCATATGGTTTATGTTTTTATACACCAGATTGCACCATTTCAAATATGAAATTCAAATTCTTCCCCGTGGGAGGGGGATACCCCCTCCCAAACCCTCCCCTCTGGCTCTGCCCCAGTCCTCGGTCGCTTCGCTCCCTCGGGACTCATTTTTAGCTGAAAGCTATGATGTTGGATCATACAAATGTGGCATATGGTTTATGTTTTTATGCCCCAGATTGCACCATTTCAAGTATAAAAATTCAAAATCTTGCCCCGTAGGAGGGGGATACCCCCTCTCAAACCCTCCCCCTCTGGCTCTGCCCCAGCCCTCGGTCTCTTCGCTCCCTCAGGACTCATTTTTAGCTGTAAGCTATGATGTTGGATCATACAAATGTGGCATATGGTTTATGTTTTTATGCCCCAGATTGCATCATTTCAAGTATGACAATGCAAAATCTTCCCCGTGGGAGGGGGATACCCCCTCCCAAACCCTCCCCTCTGGCTCTGTCCCAGCCCTCGGTCGCTTCGCTCCCTCGGGACTTAGCTGAAAGTTATGATGTTGGATCATACAAATGTGGCATATGGTTTATGTTTTTTATGTCCCAGATTGCACCATTTCAAGTATAAAAATGCAAAATCTTCCCCGTGGGAGGGGGATACCCCCTCCCAAACCCTCCCCTCTGGCTCTGTCCCAGCCCTCGGTCGCTTCGCTCCCTCGGGACTCATTTTTAGCTGAAAGTTATGATGTTGGATCATACAAATGTGGCATATGGTTTATGTTTTTTATGTCCCAGATTGCACCATTTCAAGTATAAAAATGCAAAATCTTCCCCGTGGGAGGGGATACCCCCTCCCAAACCCTCCCCCCTCTGGCTCTTCCACAGCCCTCGGTCGCTTCGCTCCCTCGGGACTCATTTTTGGCTGAAAGTTATGATGTTTGATCATACAAATGTGGCATATGGTTTATGTTTTTTTAATCCCCCTGATTGTACCATTTTAAGTATAAAAATGCAAATCTTCCCCGTGGGAGGAGGATACCCCCTCCCAAACCCTCCCCCTCTGGCTGTGCCCCAGCCCTCGGTCGCTTCGCTCCCTCATGACTCATTTTTAGCTGTAAGCTATGATGTTGGATCATACAAATGTGGCATATGGTTTATGTTTTTATGCCCCAGATTGCATCATTTCAAGTATAAAAATGCAAAATCTTCCCCGTGGGAGGGGGATACCCCCTCCCAAACCCTCCCCCCTCTGGCTCTTCCACAGCCCTCGGTCGCTTCGCTCCCTCGGGACTCATTTTTGGCTGAAAGTTATGATGTTTGATCATACAAATGTGGCATATGGTTTATGTTTTTTTAATCCCCCTGATTGTACCATTTTAAGTATAAAAATGCAAAATCTTCCCGTGGGAGGAGGATACCCCCTCCCAAACCCTCCCCCTCTGGCTGTGCCCCAGCCCTCGGTCGCTTCGCTCCTCATGACTCATTTTTAGCTGTAAGCTATGATGTTGGATCATACAAATGTGGCATATGGTTTATGTTTTTATGCCCCAGATTGCATCATTTCAAGTATAAAAATGCAAAATCTTCCCCGTGGGAGGGGATACCCCCTCCCAAACCCTCCCCCCTCTGGCTCTTCCACAGCCCTCGGTCGCTTCGCTCCTTCGGGACTCATTTTTGGCTGTAAGCTATGATGTTGGATCATGTTTTTATGCACCAGATTACACAATTTCAAGTCCAAAAATGCAAAAGCTCCCTTGACCGTGGGAGGGGGGGGGGGGGGGGGGGGGGGGGGTTTGGCAACCCTATGACTGTGGTCGAGCATGAGCCCCTAAACACATAAATCGTGAGCCCCCTTCGGGTTTTGCCCCCCAATCCAAAACTGCTTCCGGCGCGCCTGTGTGTGTGTGTGTGTGTCATGTCGTACTAGTGTATTGTGTAAATGCAAACATGTTTGTAGTATGTCTGTCCGTTCAGGGGTGTCGATTCTGGGGGGGGGGGGGGGGGGCAGGGGGGGCGGTCGCCCCCCAATGAAAATATTGGGGGGGCGAACATATCATTTCGCCCCCCCCAATAATTCCGAAATGAGGAATAAAAAAATCGAGTGATATAATGCCAAAGAGGGGAAAGACACATTTATCAATAATTAATCTTCAAAATAGCAGTTTTTTAAAGTTTGAAAAGGACTGTAAATCTCTTTCTTTTTTTTGCCGCGCGCTTCGCGCGAATACAGTTTCTCATATTGCAAGTTTCATTTGGGTTGCGGGAACTCACCTTTTGAAATGTGTTGGGCAGCGTAATTTCTCAAACGCACACCTCAAACGAAGTTTATTAAACCCTCATCTATAGATAGCACACCGTCACAGAAAATAAAATAATCTCGGTACTTATATGCGCTGAACGCAAATCAAATTGGAATATCGTGTCCCCCACATTTGAAAAAGGAGCAGATTGTCCCCTCCCTTTTTCATTATGTATGTTTGGTTCCATACCTATATACTTCATATTACGTGAAATTTCTGTCTCAGGTGTGCACCAAATCGCACAATTTCACGCCCAAAATACAAAAGCTCCCTACTGTGGGAGGGGGACACCCCCTCCCACACCCTCCCCCGCTCGGTCGCTTCGCTTGCTCGCAATGTCCCCCCTACACTTTCGCCCTTGCTTAGTTTCATGGGAGCCCAATGCCCTAGACTATATCGATGGCTCTATAGTATACATGATCACGTGGATCCATCTCACGCAAGGCTCAGTCTTTGCCTCGCTATGCCCTTTAAAAAAAAAAAAACGTTATGAGTAGGTTCACTATTTTATACAATTTTAACACCCATGCTTGGAGCAAATGTCTGAAATCTAAAAGCTTCCGGGGGCTCCGCCCCCTGGACCCCCATTATTGTCCCCAAATGTGGGTGCCCCCCAAAGTCAGGTCTTCGAGCCATCAAGACACTTTCAATGAGCGCATAATAAAACTTCCGGGCATGCCAATGTTGGGCTTTTAGCTCTCTCAGTGGTCACTCTGGAAAATTTTTCAAATTTCGCCCCCCCCCCCCCCCCCAATCTCAAAAACGGATCGACACCCCTGTGTCCGTTTGTGTATGTGTGTGTGTATTCGGTTTGCCTTATTACATGGAATGTCAGTGTGATATGAAATATTAACTAGGTCGTAATAAAGGGGGTTTGATACTAACTTTGTAAAAAAAAATGATATCATCATCATCACAAAACCAATTATTCATGATTGATCCTGATTCCTAGATTGATCCTGATTGATCCTGTTTTATTCCATTCACATGTACAAATAACATTCAATGAAAAACTGCTATATATACAGCGGTGACCAGCGTGATCCTACTGATTTAACCGGGTGAGGGGGGGGGGGGCACGGCTACTTATTTAGGGGCACACAATACTATCCTAATTTCCAGAATGTTTACTCTATTATTTCATCTTTGCTGAATTATGACTGTAACATCTACCCTATAATGTCAGAAGTTTACACATAAGTAAATCATGCAAAAAAAAAAGAACAATTATAAAGATACAAAATGCCTTTAAGACTTTTCATAACAGCAATATACACGCCATGTAATTGATTTTGATACAAAGATATGATTTCTCAATGAATCAGGTATCGAAAAAAACATTACAAACTGTTGAGTTTCCATGTATCCCTATGATCGCATATTACATTTCACTGTATCAAAATAACAACACTTATCCTTCTACAAAAGCTACCTTGTCCTTGTTATTCAATGTATCCATAATTATGTCAAGTCATTATAAGGATTGAAAATCGTGTGGGAGCGAAGTCAGTGGCCGAGTTGGGGGCAGAGTGACGGAGTGAGTGGTATAGCCCTGTTTGGAATTGTGTGTACTTGCCAGCGTTCAAACAAATGGCAATTGATAATGAGTCATTGAATGAAAAAGAATATTTATCCGCCCCCCCCCCCCCCCCCCCAAACTCAATCTGTAGGCCTACGTCATTTTCAGGACGCAATAATGGTTCGCTTTCGAATAGGTTTTTTTTTTAGTTTTCATAGAAGATGACGATGCTTTTTCAATTTTTCTGGTGAAAATATAATGTTATGCATGAGACCGACGCAGGCATATACTCTTAATAATGATATACATGTATCGACAAATTGGATTTTAAAATTCGTGACATCAAATTCTTCGAAAAAGTGAGATTGGTTTTAAGCTTAAACAAAAAGCTTAAAACTGTTCAACATTTAGATATAAAATTTGAAAAATAAGAAACCCCATTTGTTAAGCATTCTCATGTAATTGTAAGTTAATTCTGTCAAAAGTTATACCCATTTTCAGATTTATCATTTATTCTTGAAATTCGACATATCTTCTTTTTTTTCATTGGCACACTCATATATTTAGTAAGTTTTCGCTAGCTACGAAATTTCCGTTAAATGTAATTATTTTAACTTTCATATAAAAAGGATGAGTTCTTAATCAAATTCTTATGTTTCAATTATTGTATTCTCATTTCATTTCAGTATTTTACGAGATGAAAGTTTGCCTTTTGTACAAGGATTTCTGGTTAGGATCGAAGTATTTTAATTTGTGTACGTAGATGGCGTACTATTCACCCGCGCCCTCTTGTGTTCGCAATTGGCCGCGTATTATACGCACATACGGTATCCAAATGTGTGTTATAAGAATTCGTCATCGATATAAAATACACGGCCCGCCATCGCAGAAGACGCGACTCCGACTCATCGACAGGGGTCATCTACAAAGTTACTACGCACAAGGGGGAGGGGGGAGGTAAATCTGATGCGTATAGAGCTCCATTGAACCATGGAAGTAGGAACTCCTAATGATTGATCCACGTGTATAAAAAGTGCGTACAGGGGAGGGGAGGGGGTCAATTTTGGACCAAAAAATTGCGTAGGCCTACCACGTACTTTGTAGATGGCCCCACTCGGACCCCACCAAGCCATTTTCCTAAAATACTCGTGAAAGAGCTTGCCGGGGATTCCCATAGAAGTAGGACTCCAACACTGCCGTCAGAGATTACCCCACCCTTGCCCAGTACGTACGCACGAGAGGGAAGGGGTGGGGGGGGGGGGGGGGGGGGGGGCGTCCATGAGTACGGAGTGCATACAGGAGTGGGGGGGGGGGGGGTGGGGGAGGGGGGTCAATTTCGGACCATATTTATGCACACTTCATGCAGATGACCGGCCTTGCCCTTGGAGTAGATCTATGTCGTAGAGTAGCATAGTTTGATGCATATCAATTGTATCATCACATTTTCACAAATATTTGGGGTTTTCATCAGTATTTTAGTTGTAGCCTACATAACTTCTGTCCTTGTGAGTTACCTTTCGATCTCACCCTCTTTGTTTTTGTTTTGTATCTGTGCGTCGGATCATTCCCTTCCATAACCTTCCCTTTTATCCCTAGATCTCTTCACGCTTTACTTTCCAGAAATTCCAGCTAATTTTCTCATCATCTACACTTTGTCTGTGCATTCTCCCTTGTGTTTTATTTAGTCCGTCATCCCTAGCTGGCCCAGGTTTCTTGTTATCTCTTCTAAAGCTACAGACCAGACACTGGTATCACTGAATTTGTCATCCATCAATGCATTGTTCACTTTGTGTATTCATCAAAGTCAGCACGAAGATCACCTTTTGCCATTGCCCCTGGCCCCCTGCCCCACACAAACACACGCACGGACGCACACACACACACACAGGCACGCACACACAAGCACGCGCACACACACACACACACACACGATGCACAAAACACGATTAAGACAAACACAAATTCATTATCATTATATCAGGCACTTGGAAATTAATTAGAGATATATGTATATATTTTTAATTCAGATTGCAGTCTACTCTAAAACTATGTACATGCTTGAATATAATTAATATTTTTGAGATAACACTGACTAACTAAAAACTGACAGTGATGAATCAGGGATACGTACAGTTTACATCAAACATTAAAGTTACAACAAACTAGCAACTAAGGTATCATAATTCCATGGTGATCGATTGGAAGCAAACTATCTAAAAAGCCAAGTTACAGGGCTGTTTTCATTTCGTTTCAAAGGCCATTAACACAAGAGAGTGCCCTCCAGACAGCTCAAGCTACAAGTTCCACAATTGTTAAAAATAAGAAGGAACAAAAAAACACGTTATGTAATGTTTCAAAGTCTAATAAGGGGATCACTTACAATTTTATTACAATCATTTGGTATATTTTCAAATATTATTTGTATGAATTATTGAATAAAATTTGGGTGCCAATTATCATGAATAATTACAATTAATTAATTACAATTCATTCGTTATAATGGATCATTCAGCTGTCTAAGAATTGATTTTGATTAAACAAAGTTGGTTCTGTCTTCAAGTTCTACACTTTTTTTAATCATTACCTCACCCCCAAAAAAAAGACAATCAGGAACAATGATCATTCTAAATTGTTAGCATGCAAATTGTAGGGTTCTTGTGTTATTGATCAAACTATTACGCAACAGATATAATACAATATATTATCAATTCGAAGTATCAAATATCAAAATCACAAAATCCAAATGCATACACAAAACAAAATTATAGAGAAAGAGAAATAAGTATTTATCATATTTAACTATTTTCAGAAATAATCATAATCATAGTGAAAATAGTATTTTAGCAATCCAAAATTATCTAGTTATTTCAAAGTCATGTTATCTTAATTATGTATTGTTTCAACCCTAAAAGGACCTAAAGAAAAAAAACGTACTTTGACACTTATTCCATAGTTGATGACTTGAAACATAGGTCTGCCGAAAATAAATCCATGAAAATAAACACAGTAGTGATTTAAGACTAGTTTTCTGATGCCAAATCTCACTTAGCAGCCAGTTTACGCCCCACCCACATTTAGGGTCCAGAATCGGCAGCGTGATCGACATGTGATTGACAATTCATTGGCTTACGTCATGACGCGTCATCTACAGAATTTAGTTCATTAGTCCGTTCTTTAGATGACGTCACATTTTGGCGATTTAAAAGGGGCGTTCCCAGGACAATTAGATATTTACTAATTACGCCAAAATTTATTGATTTTCTTCGGAAAAATTACATATAGAGAGCCGAATTGTGAAAATTAGGCCATCTAGACGCTGTAGTTCCTTTAATAACCATCAATTGGGGGGTTTTTTTGCAAAATATTTTTTTAATGCAAAAAGATCTCGCGCTGAAATTTCATGACTGAATTATACTTTCACATCTTGGGCACATATTTTAGACCCTATCTGCAAAAATTTGGGGAAGTTTCCAGACATATAGCACATATTTGTGACCAACGTCACAAAAGCAATGACAGTTTCCAATGATTTTGTGTATACAATGTATGGGTTTTACAAGAAGTTTTGTAAGAAGAATATTCCTTTTTCTGTTTTTTTCCTCAGATAACATCCCTTTTGGCTATCTTCAATTATTCTAGATAACAAAGCAATGGAAAAAACAAAAACAAAGAAATACATGAGAATTAAAAACAGAAATATATAAAAATTGGTGTGAAGCATTCAACTTTTTGTTGCTAATGAATATTCATTTGTCTCTAATTTGCATAATCATTTCCCACATTTCAATCTTATCATTAACATGCATTAAACATCACTTTTTAAAATAAATTGACAACTAAAAACAAGAATTATGCCTGTATGTAGGCTATATGTAGTAATCAAAATGTTAACATTCAGAATATCAAGAAAATGTGGCATATTTTTAAAATTAATTACAGCTATAAATATTAAATTTCAATTCAGGTCATTACCAAAAATGAGAATTCCTTTAAAAAGGTGTGCACATTTTCCATCATTAATTAGACAATAGATATCATAGATGCATTCCTGTTAAAGAAAGCGCTGCATTAAATCATTCTTTTGTTAGAAAATGAAGAAAAAATAAAAAATAAAATTTGAAAGAGCATACAATTTAAATGACAGAATAAACTTTATTTCATCAAAATTTGTTAGGAGACGGCTGAAACATCAATAAAGACATCTGATCAGAATAAATCTGCGGCCCAGATTTATTTAATGACTTTTTAAAAAATCTAAAATTGTCCTTACAATATCATTGTGTAGGTTTGAACTGAACCTGATGACCATGGGTAATCATAATTGCGCTTTGAAACCCTGTATCAAGCAGGTTATAAATGGGTCATTCCACGGGGTTGGGGCAACAGCACTTTTTTGTGTTCCTAATGAATTGTTAGCTTTATCCTGAAAATGTTGTTTGGTGTTTGATGTTGTAATGTGGTTTTGTTAGAAGGCAGTTGTGTATGTGATTACTTGATGCAGAAATAAAAATGTTGAACCACAAGTATAAGTGACAGTGTGACTTTAAATGATGATGTCCGGACTCTTTTTAGGGGTACCAAGTGGGACATCCAAAAGGGTCATTTTCAGTTGAAGATATCTAATTAAAAGATAATCTTAGTCTCAATCAGATGGTCATAATTGATAAAGCAACATGTGTTCATTAATAAGACAGTAATGGGATAGCAAATGAAAGAGAGACTTCATGTCATAAATCATTCCTAAACCACGGCATACCACCGTTACATGCAATGTCCGCGTACAATTTTTTGTGTAACGGTGGTAAAGTGGTAAATTACTAAAAGTCAGAAATCATTCTTTCCATAGTTATGTGTCAGAAATAAAGGGCAGGCAGTAGGCAACTTTTCATCAAAAGATTAGCTTTGAAAACCTATGACAATGTTTTGTAAATAAATCAAGCATCGCCGATGTTTTGGGCGATGTCCAGGCTGATTTTGTAACGGTGGTTCACATATTTTCATCACGTACGTAAAAAGGAGAGACAGGACAAGAGACCATCGCTGTATCAGCTGGTCGGATCGGGATGTCGATGTAAGCCGACACCCGTGTGCACATGAACAAATCTGATACTGTGTGTTCTGAAGCCTTGCAATGGCCAATTTTCCTGCGATGTCCGTGTAACGGTAGTCTTTTGACAAGCCTGTCTCGTCTGAACTGAGTTGAATGCAAGGAACGACTGGACAGCGCGACTACAATGCACCCTCTCTTGGCGAGACAGTCTTTTCGCAAATGGATTGCTCTCCGATGAACTTCTTTTGTTAAGTATTGAATTCCTCTACCTATGAGTTGCGCCCAATCAGTAAGCCGGGTTTTCTGCATTATGCATCATTCCCCAACGCAAGTGAACCGACGCTGCACGCTGAAGCAATACAAAGGTCCGATGCAAAGCAACACACACACATACACGCACACGTCCCGAGGTCACACACAGAAACACACACATACACACACAGCCTACACAGGGCAGGATGTGTTTGTGTATACAATGCATTGCTATGTACTGGGCGAGTATGCCGACGTACACGTAGTTCATATTTAAATGGAGAGGCAAAGAGACGTTTGACTGTACAGAAAGACGTGTGCTCAATGCAGTAGATATATCACAAAACTATGCATGATTCATTAAATCAAGCTTATGCATATTCATGAGCCAGTAGAAGCGTAAAGGCGAGGGGATCGCACGTGAATTCATCATTTGGCCAGATAGCCTCCATCAGGCGTTCAGTCGTTCCTGATCAATTGCATGCAGCGCAGCCATTGCTTGCTTGAAACACGAAGCCTTGTTAAAGGCTAGTGTAACGGTGGATTGGATTTCCAAGAAGTTTCCCTTTTCAAAGCGACGTAAGTAAGGAGATTTATGTCGATACTTGTATTATGAAATCAGTTTAACCTTATCTTTGAAATGTGGCACCATATTATCATGGAAAAACAGTTTTAATTTCAACAAAATGATCGATAATATTCCAGAATCTTTTACTACAGTCCCACATACATCCTTTCGTGTAAGTGAAAAATGTAATTGAGACATCGCCGTTTTTGTTCCAGATTTGCTAAAAGGCCCCGAAGAAAATAATGTTTTTATTACTAGGATTCCGTGCAGAAATGTTTTGAATGTTAGCTAACATGTTTCAATCGTAATTTAGTGCTTTTTTACACCAAAAAATATGTTAATTTTGTACGGACTGAATCCTCAGAAACTGCTGTACTAATGTATGGTCAGGTTGTGTAACCTACATTCGTTCTGGTTATGGATTTTGTGTTTGGATGAAAATATTACTTTGTGCATGATGATGCATGGCCATAGCCCAATTAATTATAAGGTATAGTTCTGGTAACTTTCCCAAAACTTTTCCTCCAGTGTTGAATGTTGATAAACTTTTCAGCACTTACTTTTAATTTTTTAATTTTTAATTTTTATTTTTTATTTTTTTAATTTTATTTTATATATTTATTTGCTTTTAGGGGCTGTTTGTTTTATCAGAAAGCAAAAGCATGTGTGATGATTATTTTCAATGTCAATTTTTATCGCGATATATATATGGATTTTAAATACATGTATTTTATATACAAGTGAACAAAAGAAAATGTAACACAGTCAAGTTTGTTTCACAAGAATTTATTTTTCAATTTTCAGAATTCAGGTAAGCATGGTTCCTCTTCCACCTCTTCGGATAAAGTTGCAGTCAAGAGGGAGTACAAATGATGAGGCTAGTAGTTCGACTGCCACAGCTCGCTCGACGGGCAAAAAAGTGCATTGGAGAACTCGTAGGAAGCTTTATCATCAGAAGGTAAATTATGATAAATTTGCAGATGTGAATTTCATTAAAACCTTCTATAATAACATATAATAGTAACATAACTTTAAATTTAATTTATGAACTATGTAATGACAAATTATATTTGCTAAAAAAAAAACAATGTTCATCATTCTTTATCTTTCAGAAAACACGTCTTCTGGACCTGCAGTGCATGACTTTGTCACAGTGAGGGTTCCCGTGTATGGTGCAAGGAAGAGCAGATCAGATGCATTGTTCATTGCCCAAGTAATTTTCCCCCTTACTTTTATGAGAAAATTATCAGTTTTACATTAATGTCAAGACATGTAAAGGTGAACATTTTAAAAAGGTGAAAATGATCTAATATAAAGTATAAAATATCATGGAAACAATCTAGCAAATTTTGCAGATTAATGAATTTATTAAAAAGATTTGTTTAAACAATTGTCAAACTTCCAAATATTCTTTTTCTCAAATAACTACAGGTAGCCTCTGTTGATGGTGAAAATGTGCATCTTCAGTACATGAAGCGACAATCTGGTGACCTGTACTCCTGGCCCGATGGCGAGGCACAATTCTACTCCTTGGGTCACGGGTCTTCTTGAAATTCATAAACTGAGTTGTAACCTGGATGCAGAGAGAAATATTGCATGTTATTTCTCAGTCAGTTTTAGAGTATTACTTTCTTGCATTTGCCAGTAAGAATTTTGCCAAAGAGTTATTTTAACCAAAGGAAAAGATTGTAGTTTTGTAGATTTATTAGAAAAGTTTGTGCATGTTACTTTCTTGCTTACAACTGTTACATTGAACATCTTCAAAAATATTAAAGGTGGTAAGTTTTTGTGTATTCATTTTGGCCACTTAGTACTTTACAAGTGTCCTTTTTGCATGCTGACATTAAATGTTTCATCCACTGTACTATATAGAAGTTCATGCGATGACATGATTATATTTCATTTAACATTCACTTCTACACTACCATTACACGGACATGATGTCTGTATAACGGTGGTAATTCAAATTGAAAAGTTAAGTCGAATAAGTTATTTTTGTCAAACACCAATCATCGAGTACTCTATTGTTCTTACTCTCCTTTGTTTTCCATGTCAAAAACAGTAATCTGAAGAGAATTAAAGTCACATGCTGTACATGTATCTAATACTGCTTGGACAAAGTCATAAAATCTAGATGTCTAAAGATATAGAAAAAAAGACACTGTGGCACAAAATAACCTTTTCACTATACATTACTTCGTGATTTCATTTGATGCGTTTTGCTTTACATGTATAATTATTTAATATGCAAACTGTTTGGGTTTTTTTTACTTACTGAAATAAAGAAAGTGGGTTCTGTGGTGCTTATACCATCATTATGAAGACGTGATGTCCATGAAACGGTGGTAATACACATTGAAGAGTCAAGTTGAACAAGCTAATTTTGTATACCTGCATTCATAAAAGTGTTCTATTGCCATCTTTTCCTACTCTATTTTGTTTTCCATATTAAAAACTACTTCAACTCAGAAGAATTAAAGTGTAACAATATACATGTATATACTGCCATTCGGAAATTCTCTCAGAGTCTATCTAGCAGGTTATAGCGATAGAGAGAAAAGAAAATGCATCAGTTGTGCCAAAAATAACCATTTTGCCATGCATTTATTCATGTTTTCAATTAGATGCATCTTGCCTTACATATGTACATGTATACAATCATGAATCATAACTTTCATATCATTATTAGACATTTAGTACTGCACCATTATACCACAATTTTGGGGACATGATGTCCATGTAACAGAGGTATGTACACTTTAAGGTAATGTCTTGAAGGACATATTGACATTTTAAACTAATCAAAGATTCGGAGATCATAAGATAGCACTGGTTTTTTGTCTTTAGACAGAAAAAGAAATGTTCCCACAGACAAACTGAAGTGGAATCTTCAGGATTAGTATGAATTTGAATATCATTTGGAAATAATTCTTACATTCTCCTTGTTTTGAACTCTAATTTTCACATTTTTTTGGTGCAAAGAACTTGACATGCAAAATGTTTTTCTTTTATAGTATGATCAATTGGTCTTATGCAAATATTCTAAAGCAGAAAGTATAATTTGGTATGTAATGACCCTTGATGGACATTAACTTATAATGCTCCAAATCATACCTCTGTTACAGAGACATGATGTCCATGTAACGGTGGTAACACCAAAAATGGAAGGTTAGGCCAGTAAAAGTAGTTGAGTATTTCCAAAGAAAACGATTCCATTCTGTAGAGGCATGATTTCTCTTTACTACCAAGTTCCACATGCCATCATAAATTGAATTTTCATGACTGTTGACAAAAAAGAACAACACAGAACATGGCACTAGTATACACACAGAGTATCAAGTTATATTTATTGATGCTAAAACTTTCAAAATATATATACAATGTTGGAAAATGAGGAATTAAGTGACTAACAATATTGTTAGCAAAAAGTTTATTAGGAGTTATAAAGATGAACTCCTTTATTTTGACAGTGGGAGAGTATAGTCTTAGCAAGGATGATAAATGATGTCTGTGTAACGGTGGTATTTTGTAAAATCTTATTTCTCAATTTACTCAAATATGCAGGGCGGTATAAACAAGTCTTGAGTGGATTTAGTTGAAGAATTGTCCCATGAAACTTCAAATAAATAAAACATTTCATTTATTACACTTCTATTTTTTGACTCTGGTCACAATTTTTGCCCCAACCCCATGGAATGACCCAAATGCAAGTTATTATTATTATTATTATTACACTTTTTCAAACATTTCCAAAAGAGGGATTCAAATTATTGTTGGATGATCTCTCTATTCAATCATTAGTTTTAACCAAACCCACCAATGCTCTTTAGAAAGCGCCATC
Source organism: Echinarachnius parma (assembly GCA_037951105.1). Classification (NCBI taxonomy): domain Eukaryota; kingdom Metazoa; phylum Echinodermata; class Echinoidea; order Clypeasteroida; family Echinarachniidae; genus Echinarachnius; species Echinarachnius parma. The sequence goes on along the minus strand of JBAMJV010000842.1, from coordinate 194,568 downwards.
TTGTGATTTAATAGCTCTTTTTGAATAACAGGCTTTTACTTAATTGTTTGTAATTTGATATACCTTTCAAGCATGGTAGAGTTATTACTATTTGTTTTTAGTGTTATTTTGCAGGCTTTGGTTACTTAAAGGCATATATGCGTGGGTTATAAAGGGTAGTCAGCAAATTCCAACTCGACTCCACCGTAATCTCTCGAGGTAAACTCACGATATGTGTTGGATCGATCGAAGAGCGGTGCTTAGAAATATCTGAACACGGGCCTTCTTATGAAATTGCATGCAGCAAGAATTTCTCACGCTGTCACCTAAGACATCAAACAGCGGCGCTTTGAAGTATTTGCGGTTAAGCGTGTTACGTGATATTTTCGCTCGTAAACATCTCTGATGGATCTCCATTCGACTAGTACAAACATTCCGAACGTATGCATTTTTTACTCGGGTATTCGGAAGCCGGGACAGTTTGCGATCGCTACTTATAACTGAGCCAATGGGGATTACGTACCGTGCGTAAAAGTGCGCAAGATGGATCCACGCGTCTAATAACCCACGCATATATGCCTTTAAGCTCAGCCTTACCCAAACTGTACTACCCCTGTACAATGTACATGATGGGACACAATCACGCCAAGTTTGGTCACAATCGGTTGATACATGGCCGAGATATGAGTGGGGGGGGGGGGGGGGAGCATATTAGGTTGTGAGGTCCCGAATTCAAACCCAGAGTATGCCCTTCAGCAAGAAAATGTATCCGCAATTGCTGCACTCCACCCAGGTTTATAAATGGGTACCTGGAAGGATGCAATGTACATGTAGTTACTTAACCCGTTCCCTACGAGTTTGTGAAATCCCCATAGAATGTGTACACAACCCACTCGGTTCCTGTGGTGAAGGGGTTAAAGGGTACCACCACCAATAAATATTATTCTTATAAATGAAAGGTAACATATTTAGTAGTCCATTCCATCAACATGTACAGAAAAATATGTTTAAAAAATAAATATATAATTGGAAAACGCATCACTATACTACACCATGTGTATATGGGTCTGCAACTTGCGCAAAGACTACCTTTGTCAAGAGCAAACAAATCGTCCAGGATTCTATTCATTGTCACGTATGCGTGAATAGAATTGGCACACTCACTTATGTTTGGCGAGTACGAAACCACGAAATAAAAGTGCTTCCGTAAGTGGTGATAATGAATTCATTTGTTTATGAATTGCATGACCCTTTGCAAGATGTTAGGTATCTATTTGATATCACAAAAGGATACCAAAACTGATATATGTATGTGTTGTTCTTTGCCTGGTGGTCCCCTTTAACATTGTGTCCACCCACAATGTTGCCCATGGCTGGAATGCTCACCATCGAGTTGAAAACGTACATTTCATGTGCTGGTTTGATCGCAGACTGTATCCAATGACCAGGGAAATAATACAATACATATTAGGTCACGAGGTCCAGAGTACAACCCAAAGTATGTTCATCACATTTTCCTTCAGCGCTTCGACTTTTGTACCAAACATAATCTGATTCATGCAATAGGCATAGACTGTACCATGTTCGTAACTGGCGGCTCTTCGTCAGGTTTATGGTGATTAAAGATCTATGCTTTCTGACTTTCCGGGGGCAGATGCTTGTTGACTGCTAGAAGACTGCTAGAAGCGCAATACCAGACTGCTAGTTGGCGAATGCACTGCAAGGAAATAGGAATATTCCCACTAACACCATCTGGGCTACTGGCTTTTCCTGGATTCACCACTCTGGAGCGATTGCATACATTGCTTCTCCCAATTTTGATTTTTTGATCGGCCAAGGCACGTAGTTTGATTGTCTGTGATTTGTTCATGCTAATCATGTTTGTAAAATGTACAGAAGAAAGTATTTAATCTGTCACGAAGTATTAAGAATAGCCATAGGGTTTGTTTGCGATGATGTGCTGACCTTGCGTTAAGACAAGAAGGTGTATGGACCTATTTAGAGACACCCATTGTTCCCTGGGTAGGGTGAAACCTGCTGGCTATTAGTTGAGAATTGATTCTTTAAGGTTGAACACTGTGTCGGTTAGGGACTTCTTAGAATACCAAAGGGGCATCATGCCAGGCTAGAAATGCCGAGCTGAAGGTAAAGATGGAGATGGACAGGCAGATGTCGAGCAGGGCTGCAATGAGGTGATACTGGAACACGAGGCTGACCTAGAATAAAAAATATAATAAGACAATTTATGAAAATAAGTTTTCGACAACATAAATACAGAATTTTATTTTCTCAAGGACCCCAAAGTTATAGTATTATGATCTTTAAAGAGATGTAGTTGAGTTCTTGTAAAGAGAGTACAGTTTTTGTCAAACTTAATTTTTAGTAAGCAGAACCTGCACCATTACATTACAAACTAATATTCATAACTCCACCATGCTCACAAGAAATACAAAATTACAAATAACCAAGTAAAAAGCCTGTTATATAATAATAAATCATAATATATTACATTTATATAGCGCTTAGTACAATGTTTCTATATAAAGCGCTTTATTATCATTTAAAATGAGCCGTTAAAACTCAAGAGGGGGCTCTCTGAACACTCATCGGTTTTAACCATTTTAAATAAAATATTGTGAATGTGACGTTATGTTGAAATAGTGATTAGATAGAGAGATTATCAACAACTATTTAAAACACACTTTTGTAAAATTTTTGAAAAGCGGAAGCATTTTAAAATTTTGTTAACAACTGATTCAAAATTGGCTAATAATTGTGGGGCCCAACATTTATTACGGATGGTTATGTTTATGGATATTTTCAGCCATTTCTGAACCGATTTTGATCAAATAAAGATCATTCTGTAATTAAAATTGTATGCTCTTTCAAATTTGACTCAGTTTTTCATTATCTTACACAAATATTATTTTGATTAGCGCCCTCTATACCAAAACTCAACTATCCCTTTAAGTTGTTCTTGAAAATTATATCATTTGACGAAGTGTTGCAGCGGCACACGAAACGTCATGATCTTTTAGATTCCTAGTTTGACCATACATTGCGAGACAAACGAATATCACTAGCGATATTATTTCCGATAATATGCTGTCCCGCATATTGTGTACTTCAATTTACTGAAGATAATGAACATGATCTTGACAATGTTTGAAACACATCATGGTCACCCAGTTATGATTCAAATTCACAATATGCGATATGCAGGTGTTTGCAACAAGTTTTTTGAGTTAGACCTCTGAATTATTTTGTCTTATTAAAAATACTTGCAATCAAATTTGGTTGAAACTTGTTGTGGAGATCTGGCAACCTAAAGTCACTTTTTTCAAATTTGGCCTTCCGCCTACCTGTATTAACATTACAATACTGCACTGTTCAGCCTGCATTGCACTGATATTGTATGAGGCCCGCCCAGGTCAGAATCGCATGGCACCTATGCATTTTGTATACACCCTTTGCGATAATGGGCATTTCCACGGAAAGTGGACATGAAATGAAAAAAACAATTGGCTCTTTTTCAAATCCTATTTATTTTTTCTGGATTTATTTTTTCATAAAACATGACCCTTTAACTATATCTTTCAGTTCACATGATTTTTTTTTTTATTCTAGGGTGTCTCCTTATTATAAGAGAAAATCTTCATATTTTCTATATTTTCAGGCATTTTTATAATTTAAGGCACCAAATTGGATGACTGATAATCACAGTACCTTTTCAGATTAAATTTTCAGTTATTTGGGTGCTCTAAAGTATATTTTTTTAGGAATCAAAACCTCCGGACAAACCGTAACACGAGTTACCATAACGCGAGCTACCGATGTTTCTGCATCCTACAATTTATTCACAAATTGTTTGGAAATTTTTTCAATACTAACTCATAGGACATACAAATGTTTGACTAGGATTATATTTACTGTCTGCGCCGGGCTTTAAGTCTCCCTCCACCTACAGTGGGCCAAACAACAAGCAATATAATTCATTTATGCGAAAGTCCTTGGGGTCCGGTTCTTGGACATTGACTTTTTAATATTTTGTTTTATTTTTTCCATCACCAGATCCAAATTAACCCTAATCAGGTTGGGTTATTTTGGCTAGATGCTATAGCCGGGAAAGTCGCGCAACGATACCTGGGCGTGTTGCAGAATTATCACACAAATGTCCAGGCGGTGGATTCCACCCCTAGCCATCCCCTTTCCTTCAGCCTGGTTAGGGTTAAGGATTTCTAGATTTTGAAAAAATTGTTTATAAATTGCCACAAGGGAAGAGAGTTGATTTTAACATGAACTTACAGCACTGCATTTTAGATCCAGATCCACTTGAGTACTTGTAATCCCTTTGAGCAGAAGATGTGTCACACTCCTTTGTCTTCAAACTAGGATAAGGATCAAATGAGATATGATAGATAAGTTTCTTACAATACACAAAAGATGGATGCAATAATGAACGTGCAAACATAATGTGATATGCCCAAGACTACCCAAGACAAATGGAGACCCAGTAGGAGGTGAAAGCCTTTATGTGAATGATCACATCAATGCCCATGAGCTGCTAAAGGAATGCTCTCCAGGGAGTTGTGCACACAATGGCCCGTATTCACAAAGGAGGTTTGTACAGTCCATGGTCTAAACCTCGGTTAACATCTATGGAATGCCAATTGTAAACTGATGGAGAGAGAATGTGTACCATCAACATTGTTAACAAGTAAGGAATTTACATTCTCTCTCCATCAGTTTACAATGGCATTCCATAGATGTAAACCGGGGTTTATACCATGGACTGTACAAACCTCCTTTGTGAATACGGGCCAATGAGTCCTGGGTGTGTATTCTGAAAATGTCACAAGTCCATATAAGACAGGACAGGGCTCGATACTTGCACTGGCCCGCTGGCCCGGGGCCAGTGAAATTGCACTTCGGGCCAGCAAAAATGTATGAAATACATATCTTGGTGGACGGATCGGGCAAGCAGATTTTCAACCCTTCATTGACAAAATTAGAAAAATCTTGTTTTCTTCTATGTTATGCTTCATCTATGATCCCAGATTTGATCAGGAAAGAGTGATATTTGCATATTAAAAAGTGAAATACAATTTTCAGACCAGTAAATTTTTCTTTCGGGCCACCAGAAAAGGGAAGAAATGGGCCACTGACAAAAAAGTTGAGTGTGGACCCCTGCATAAGATAATACACCGCTAAATCGTCATACAATGTAAATTGATAATCTGAAAATTGCCTTAAAGGGGACCACCAGGCAAACAACACATATATGTTTTTGTACCGTTTTGTGATATCAAATAGATACCCAACATTTTGCAAAGGGTTGTGTAATTCATGAGCAAAACAATTAATTTCCAACTTACGGGAACAACTACTATTTTCTTGTTCCGTACAGGCCAAATATTTGCAAGTGCGCCATTGATGCTATTCAAGTGTACGTTTGGAGACATGAGAATCCCAGGCGATTTGTTCACTCTGGACAAAGTAGTGTTGTACATGCAGACCCATGAATGCATGTTTTAGAATGGTGATACATTTTCCGATCTCTCATAAAACTAAAGCGAAGTTAGCAGGACTGCACGAGCAGCATCCTGGGAATATATTTACCCTCCCCCCACTCGGTATAATTTATGGTAAGCATTTGCTGGTTCCCTCCCTTTTAGTATATCCCCTAATGAAGTGTAAATAAATGTTGTGAAATTTTTTGCTATAATCTTGGAAACATTTTTAAATTTGGTCTTAATACATTACTGATGAGAAAAAGTGATGTTTCCATTTTTTATTTTTGGTCCCAGGGTGCATTTTGGCGATTTTAAAGATAATTAGCTAATTTGCATTTTTGTGAAATAAGGTCAGGGGTCATTTTCTATCTAGGAATAGTACAATATTGATAAAAACTAGTATTCTAGGGTATTTTGGGGCAAGGATTCCATTTCCGGTGCTCATTTGTAAGTGATGTATGGGAAACACTCTGAAATCCAAGATGGCTGCCCCTAATTTGCATATTTATGAATATTATTGATTTTCAGTGGCTACAACCCCTAATAAGCAATCATTCCGGATTATTATTTGTCAGTTATGTTCTAAGTATGCATTTAAGATATCAGAGATGAGTTGCCATCGTGGCAACCTCTAGCAATGCATATTATTTGCATAATTATGTATTTTACCTAATTTGCATATTCCCCAAAATCGAGTATATTGGGAACCCGGCAAGTAAAAAAGACAAGTAATACCACTTTTCCAAGGTTTTGGGGGGCAGCAGATCCATTTTTGATACTTATTTACCTGTATCACCATGGCATCCATCTCAAATCCAAGATGACTGCTCCCTAAATTACACATGTTATGATACACGACTATATTATTTCGGTTATATTAGATTGATATTATAATGTTTTGACTTTTAATTATTGGAATGAGCAACTAGAATATTTGAATCACAATGTAGTTGTTTGCTTACAGTAAGCAAATCATATTTTTATCAATTAAATGCCGTTTAAGTAGCAAATAGCATTATTTACTTTAAAATGACAATTGCGGCCATCTTGAATTTATGTGGGTTGCCGAGGTGATACAGGTAAATAAGTATCATGAATGGATTCGTTGCCCCCTAAAACCTTGGAAAAGTGGTATTACTTGTCTTTTTTACTTGCCGGGTTCCCAATATACTCGATTTGGGGGAATATGCAAATTAGGTAAAATACATATTTATGCAAATAATATGCATTGATAGAGGTTGCCATGATGGTAACTCATCTTTGATATCTTAAATACATACTTAGAACATAACTGACAAATAATAATCCGGAATTATTGCTTATTAGGGGCTGTAGCCACTGAAAATCAATAATATTCATAAATATGCAAATTAGGGGAAGCCATCTTTGATTTCAGAGTGTTTCCCATACAGCACTTACAAACGAGCACCGGAAATGGAATCCTTGCCTTAAAATACCCTAGAATGCTAGTTTTTATCAATATTGTACTATTCCTAGATAGAAAATGACCCCTGACCTTATTTCACAAAATATGCAAATTAGCTAATTATCTTTAAAATCGCCAAAATGCACCCTGGGACCAAAAATAAAAAATGGAAACATCACTTTTTCTCATCAGTAATGTATTTAGACCAAATTAAAAACTGTTTCCAAGATTATAGCAAAAAAAAATGCTGCTTTACATAACCTGATAGACTATTTGAAAATACCCCCCTATCTCTGGACTGCCAACATTTCTGAATCCACCTTTCGCAGGCTTTTCCTGCTTTGGAGACCCCCCTAAAACTGGAACACTGCTCAATGTACGTTATGTACCCCCTTTATCAGGTGAGCTAGCAGGAATTTCAGGAATTTGATCCCAGGAATTTGATCCCAGGATTTGATCTATTTTCTATGATTTTCATAACAAAGACATATTATGACCCCCTTTCTCAGGAATCCAAACAGAGAGAGAACAAAAACACCCACCCTTTTAATGAAAACTCCGGGTGAAATGTCAATTAAAGGTAAAGGCCAGTTTTGGAAAGGCCCCCCTCTCAAAAAAGTGAAATGGAAGCTCTTATTACCAATAATGTGAAAGAATATAATTGTACTAATTAAGCCTGAGTCATGTCGGATATATTCGGAACCGGGTCCCGATAAACTTTTACCGGTCGGGAACCGGTATCCCGATAAATTTTTACCGTCGAAACTCGGACGGATAAAATCACGCAATCGTGCAAGCATCGGCAAAAATGCACTGTTTGGGGCTTATATTGCTCTTTTTATATGCAAATAACATAACAAATACTGAGGCTTTCATGAATTTACATATTTCAATCTTTACGGGAAAATAGTTACAGACTATCCAGAATTAACTCAGTTTTGCAAGAAAAGTATTTTTTCCGAAGTAAATTGGACCTAGAAATCGATCGTTGGTTCAGCATTACGCCACACGTTTCACAGAGGGGCCATTCTTTGAAAAGTGAAACTTTTTCGGAAAAATTGAAGTTTTATTTTTCTGTAGTTTTGTTCCATATTTGGAATGATCCATGTGTAAAGTTTCATGAAATACATGATTTGAAGTTTAAAATGAAACTTTTTTACTCATTTGCATAAATTTACATATTTCAATATTTTTCTAATAATCATAATTCAGAAAATAATCAAGATATCAAAAGGATAATTAGCAAGCTCATTCTTCTCACTTTCCTGTACAGGTTGATACCAACTTTGTAAAAATTCAACCTTTCATTCTTTTCTAAACCCGATATTATAAAATTCCCATTTTTCCATTCATATTGTACATGTCACACACGTGACCACCCCAAAATGTCACACACGTGACCAGACGTTGCCACATAATTAAGTACTATAAAAAAACAACGGTTTGATATAATTCTCATTCATTGCTATTGTTGTACTTACAAATGTATAGTACTTCTCTGGTAATAAGATGAACATTATAGCTATTCATATTTTAAAGAATTTTCCAAATGAAATTTAGTTATGAAAAAAGCGCTCCGTGCGAAGTCACACACGTGACCCATGCCATTTGACCTCTGACATTGAGTTACGTAATCCTTATAAAATCTTTTGTGTTAAGTTTGAAAGACTACACCATATTCAAGTCACATATGAAGTAAAAATCATTATAGTCTCATACTTACTGAAATATAAGCATCCCATTTCAAAATTTGTCATGTTTTGGGTCACACACGTGACCAAGAATGGCCCAGAGGGGCAATTCCACGGTAACTGACGTTACAATGTAGGATTTTTACAACTTTGTTTTCATTGTAGTTATGTAAATAAAGATACCTGGGGGTTATAATTTGATACCTGTATATAGTTGATAAGAGTGAAGAAATAAGTATGAATTTTTTCACCAAAACTGCATTTTTTATCGAACAGCGAGCAAAAATGTGTCGGTAACTGACGTTACGCAAAAAAGACATGCAAAATCATGGTCTTGAATCAAAGTGTAATATCTCATGTCCCAGACCTGCCAGAATGATGTGTTTTATGTGACATCATCCCTGGGTACCCAGGAACAGATGTACAAAATATAGAATGAGTAGCATCATTTCCCTTTATGCTGTGATAACTTTACTGAAGGTATGTCGGTAACTGACATTACGGTTACACTTCCCATAGGCTTAACACATGAAAAATCATGTTTTGGAATCAGTTTGAAATATTTCATGTCCTTAACTTGTTAGAATGATTTTTGGGGTATGGATTAATTCCTTGGTCCATCAAGAACATATATACAAATAAAAGGAGAACTTTGTCCATTTTTTTTTTATTCTGTGGAAAGTTTATTGTGAGCATGCTGGTAACTGTCACATGTTTAATATTAAATATAGGGCAATTCCATAAATATGTCAACCAGTAGGCCAACATTTCAAAATCATCATATTGGTCCAAATAATACATCAATTTGAAGGTAATAATGTGAACTGTCAAAAACCATTCGTTAACATTTTTTTGGACTAAGTTCAAGGTCAAGAGACCCTTCCGAATCAAGGCATACTGAAGTTGCTGATTTTTCTTTGCTGTAACATACCATTTGATCTTTTTATGTATTTCAATTAAAAAAGACTGAATAATTAATTAACCATGATAGATGTAAACAGTATAACTTTCTGAATCCATTACCACAAACAAAATTGAAAAATACTCTTTTAATTACGATTTGTAGCTAATTAATATCAGGACTATTTTTGTCATGTACGTCCGACACGGAAAAACACTTAATTTCTATTTCGCGAAAAGACAAAGAACCCAATAAAGGGCAGGATGTCAATGCAAAGCAAGTTCTAACCCCTCTACACAGAGAGTAAAAAAAAAAATTCCAATCATCACTAATTAAGGAAAAAATGGGTGGTCGGACGTACGCTTTTTGCGTACGTCCGACCATGTACGTCCGACACGGCATTGAAATGAATAGAGTTTTGCCAGCCTAAAACACTTAAATTCACACTGTATCTTATCTGTATGATTAAAGAGTGTATTCAAATGTAATATCTCTTAATTACTTAGTGATTCATATCCTAATTATAACAAATCATCATCATATGGCTGGACATTCCATAGTCACATTTTTGTATGGCTATTTACATACTAATACTACACACTATCATGCTGTCATTATAAAATATATCATAAAAACATACTTCAGGTGGACCACGTTGTATAATTATTATTTTGTTTTGACTCACTTAGGACATTTAACAATTTTCTTAGTAGGAAAGAACAACAAACATACATTTTGTGATGAAAAATCAACCCTAAACTTCAAATATACATTATAAATCTAGTTCATGTAGTCCAATCAGTGCATATTCATGTTAGTGAAGATTATTTGTGTTTTTATTTGTATTATACTGCCAAAATTTAATGGTACAGTGATAAAATGTTTATATCTACCATTTAAGACAACATTACTTACTAACTATGACTTAAAGTGTCTATTTACAGCAAATATTTCAGCAGCAAGTAGACTTGCATTGGTATAACACATGTACGTCCGACACGGCAGTCTTGTACGTCCGACATTGTACGTCCGACACAAAAATAAAGCGTAAATATTCCATACTTCGAAGGGAAAATATTACAATTTTTTTTATATTTCCCATCATTTACAATCTAATCAACATGGTAATAGATGATTTGGCCCCAAAAAATGATTAACTTCACAGAGTTTTCCAGTTGAAATCCTCTTGTCAGAAAAATCATTTTCTCTGAGTACGTCCGACCATGCAGTGTTTTTTAATCGGTACAAGGTCATTAAGGTGGTAAAATCTGAATAAGTCATATTATTTTTTTCTACTCATCATTTGCAATCTATTGATCACATAAAATCGTATGATTTACATTAACTTCTTCTTTAGTACCTAATTGAAGTGTGTGAAATGTACGTCCGAATTTATGGAATTGCCCTATATTAACTATTAAGATTCAAATCAGTGATTTATCAATGATTTAGAATGGATATGGGGTGTGGGGATCTAAGGGCCAAGTCCCTTTGCCCTTTCACAGAAATAAAGAGAGGATTTTGCCTTTTTTACACCACTTTATTAAGAAAAGCAGATAAATTAAGGGCTTTCCATCCTATTTGCCCATACTGGGAGATAAAACTTACAGGGAAACAAAGGGAAATTTAACTTAAAATAAGAAATAGTATAATCCATGATTTTGGTAACTGACGTTACATCCCCTACATCACAGTGTTTAGTCTTTTGAAAGAACTTTATACTGATTTACATGATAATAACTGGCTTAAACAATTTAGCAAGCTCCTCCTGAAGGTTTATGAATCTTTCAATTATCATTGTTCCCTTGGTAAATCATGTGACATTATGGTAATTGATGTTACATCATGGTAATTGATGTTAAATCATGGTAACTGACGTTACACACTTTGAAGAGCCAATTTTTACCAATGGTATGTGGCCATCCCAATTTTTGTTGTATTGATAGAAAGAGAGTTGGTCAAAGATTACAAATCTCAAGTAGCAATATCACCTTCTTTGTGGAATAAATTGAACAAATCCTTGTTTTTGGTAACTGACGTTACATCCATTATGGTAAACTGAGCTAATCAAGATTTTTGTCAAATTCAATAATCTAACCAGCAAATTTTGTTCTTGCCATTTGGTAAAGTGTTATTCTGGTAACTCTTTTCATGTGAAAGTTTATCAATTGAAGCAATGGTTTAGTAGATTTACTGATAGCAAATTGTATGTGAATTTATCTTTCTCATCACCTAAATTTCAACTTTTATACTTTGATGGCCATTTTGAAGAGAAAAAAATGGCCGTCTTTGAAAAAAAAATATGGTTCCTAAAAATTCAACTCATGTATTATTAAAAAATATGAGTTGTTTTAAAACCAAATTTGATTTTTAATTTTTGGCATCCATGTCCCTTATGTCGTGGAATTGCCCAGAAACAGAAACTTCGAGCCGCTGTTTCATGCATATCGCTCGTATACTTTGCGTGCAGGTTACGGGTCTTTTTTCTTATGCGAGATCCTTCCGCGACGGAGCTATGTTAATTCATCCGCCATACATGTAGCCGTTTTTTATCGATATTTTACGTAATTGTTTTCATTGTTTTGGGGCTCATTTTTGTATCTGTTCAGCTATCAAACGCCATGAAATCCTGTAAGTAGAATATCAAAACATTTTAAAATGTTGCAAATGACCAAAATACGTATTTTGAGCCACTTTTTGAATGCACTGGCTCATCAGCTGGATCATACGAAGATCCATCAGACAACTCCCCTGGAGTATCGGACTAACTTTGTGTGCACATCCGCCAACAATATCGTTCAAATGACTAGCAATTTTGCGCTTCCTGTTCAATTTCTGACTGTCAAGCGAAGTAACGAACCAAGAATTTCTCGAAAATAACCACTCTTTAAAGTAAATGATATCAATTGCCCCGTTTTTACTTGAATTCCGCTACATTAAGTGATAATCTTAATTTCTTTTTAAACATTTTATTTATTTTAATTTTTTTTTCGGGGCACCGTTACCGATATAACGAAACCGGGTCCCGATTGAAACGGTCGGTAACGGGTAACGGTAACCGACTCAGCCTTAGTACTAATATAGGATTATCCAAATTTGGCCAAGAAACCGCCTACTAATTTATATACTTGCAAAATTATAAATTGATCCCGACGGGATAGATATCGCCAAAACGGAATCGCCTATGCGCTATGCCTATGTGTATTACGACCACGCCGTGTACACGAGGTGTGTTCGCTATACGGGCTTGTCCCTAGCTTGTCGATATCTCCCCCAGCGCTAGCGGCGCTAACAGTAACAGGTCTGAATGGGCGGTGGATTTATGAATTTCACAAGCGGATATTGGATTTCTGCCAATATTTCTGTATTTAACGATGCTTAGGTTCGGATTTCACCACATAAGCCCTATTTCAATACATATTCAACAATATTGATCAATATAGATGTATTCGGCTACGTTTCAGAAACTGGACTTGGGCTTTAAACCCCCTTTTTTACAATCTTCGGGCCAGATTTTGTCGCGCGAAAAGTACCCCTTTACCGGAGATTTATGGAGGGGGGGGGGGGGGGGGGCATTTCAATATACGTATACGCTAGAGTAACTATGATCAGCTCTGTGCGTAGCACAGAGCTGTGAATTACTGACGATCGAAATGGTGTAGCGTTTTTGCGATGAGGTGTTTTTATCACCTTTAATTATAATTTTTTTGTATTTGGTTAACCTTTTCTAGAGCACAAAAGTGCGTTTTATCTGCGCGCTACATATAAATTATATGAAAAGAATAATAACTTACCTCAAATTGATGATTAATCCCAAACGGCTTCGCACAAATATTCGAAATTGTCCTGTCGCCTCCAAAGTCATCGGCAATGCATGCTGGGATATATAGGCGAGGTTTTATTCCGGTTCCGCGCGTAAGTGGCGATCGGTTGACTAATACATATAAGCCAGGCCACTGTACTCAATGTTAACCTAACCGCCTGGCATATACATCGCTCGAAATCTTGCAGGAACATGTTTGTAGATGGGCGATGAGGTGTTTTATCCTCTTTAAGCAGATTTTTTAAAAATTTTGTTTACTTGTACTGCACCCTAAAATACCTATGTACGACGGCGCTACACAAAATTGCTATAAAAAGAATGATAACTTACCTCAAATTGATTATTTATGTCGATCGTCCTTGTTAGAATCCGGCTTTTTTTTTTCGATCCGTCGGCATCGCACAGCGGGATTCTAACAAGGACAATCGACATAAATAATCAATTTGAGGTAGGTTATCATTGTTTTTATAGCAATTTTGCGTAGCGCCGTCGTACATAGGTATTTTAGGGTGCAGTACAAGTAAACAAAATTTAAAAAAAATCTGCTTAAAGAGGATAAAACACCTCATCGCCCATCTACAAACATGTTCCTGCAAGATTTCGAGCGATGTATATGCCAGGCGGTTAGGTTAACATTGAGTACATCTTGGCTCGTACGCCAAAGTTTGACCTGCGACCTCACGCATGCGCACTGTGGACACAAATTCGGATACCATTTTGGAATTTTTGCTTCTTACCACAATCTGGACGATAAAAACCTAATTTTGTGAATTTATACACCGAATGGAGCCTCATGTATCAAGACAGTGGACCATTGATGTCCATGGATAACATCCGTCGTAAGTATAAAACCAGATATAAATTGTATAGTATCTTATATACTATTTTTACCAATAATTGTTACGACCGATACACCTAACAGTCACTTCAATATGCCAGACTCTGTCTACGACAGAGTCTGGTTAGGCTAACGCTAGAGATAACTTAGCATACTGCCCATTCGTACACGATACCGTTCAATAGTGTAACGCTATGTATTAGGACGCATAAGTGAGGAAAACGGATGGGAAATAATCATTTTTTTCCTACATTTTGCTGCCTTCATAACAAAAGAGTTGGTAATTATTATCAAAGAGAATTGTAGTACAAAAGTTTGTTTGCATTTGCTGGTAAATGGAGGGGAAAATCGGCTGATCTCCTCACAACGCTATTGTAATGTATGGTAGGTGTACTACACATCGGCACTGTTTTTAATATCGGCACACCGCGTAATATTTGTTTTTGCGCGTGTTGTGAAAAATCGCGCATGTGATGATGCGCGCTACCCTTAAAAACTAAACTGGTCGAAATTTTGAGGAGAAATAATGCGTAGATCATCCGCTACGAGTAAATTTGTGAAATTATGCCAATAAAATTAACATCGCACAAGAAATTTGGAGTTGCGTGCATTTTCAACGAGAGCTGAGGGGGTGCCGGTATTAAAAACACTTTGAACTTGTGAAGCCAAAAAACCACGCGCGCGTTCGAAGGCGCTATCTCAAAAAATAATTAATACATCGCAAAACTGATCATCGCATCGGAATCTGCACTATTTTCTCAATGTGTGAGTACAATTTCAAGAAATTTGTACAATGTTTAAGTCTTAAACTGTCGGAAATGTTTTAGTGTGCCGATGTGGGGGTCACTCAATCATACCTAACTAGTACTACCGGCATAATCGTGTATTAGGCCCCACCACTGCTATACTGTATACATATAACCTAACCCTATAACCCTTTAAACCCTAACCCTAACCCTAATTTAGTGGCTATAGGTCGGTCAGATTAATGGCTATAGGTCAGATTTAGTGGCTATAGGTCAGATTTAGTGGCTATAAGTTGGCTACATAAGTGTATGTATGTATAGCAGTGGTGGGGCCTAATAGTAATACACGATATTGCCGTACTACCTAGAATCTCTGTTCCTGAGATCGACCGGGCTACTAGTACTACCTCTTGCGAGTGGTCAGTGGTGGAGAGTACCCATACTTCTGCCATGCCCGTCATCGAGATAACATACTGAATATAGCACGCTGAACACTGCCAAATGAGCGACGTTGAAGCCGCCGCAAATATATAAAAGTCCACCGAGGGGAGGCCAAGGCCAAGTGACCAAATACACTGCAGGAATACGGTACAGTACACTCCCTCTCCATGAGCAAGTTACGGTAGACAGTAGACTAGAGCCGAGGCATAGCCACCGGCTGTCATCGCCAATACTATGTTTGTTCAACTTCATATAGTACAGAATCGCATTATGACAGTGCGTTATTTTTACACATGAACTTAATAAGTATCCCTCACACTCACAGGTCTGTTTACTGGAACCATCCAAAGGCAAAGCCAAATATTTTACAAAAAAAATTAACATAATTAATTTAGACACATTTTTTTTTCAATAGTGCAATATCCACATCCACTAGACCATCAACGGATAAGCTCAAATTTAGGTGAGTGAAACCACCTTTTACGTATTTTTAACTTCATGCAAACAATACAAAAGGGTACAAAAGTGTCGTAATTGTTCTAGCACCACCGATTATGGCTACCACACCAGTGGCAGTGACATGTCAATATATGAGACG
Source organism: Echinarachnius parma (assembly GCA_037951105.1). NCBI lineage: Eukaryota > Metazoa > Echinodermata > Echinoidea > Clypeasteroida > Echinarachniidae > Echinarachnius > Echinarachnius parma. The sequence goes on along the minus strand of JBAMJV010000842.1, from coordinate 178,612 downwards.
ACGGGTCCCAACATAATAACATAATAATGACAAAATATGGTATACGAACCTCTTTCTTTAAAATGGCAGCCCAAATGAAAGTTGTTGTAACCCATCTGTAGACAGTAGTTAGAACTAGAAGCGATATATGCAACGTTTGCAGAGTAGCAGCATGTGCGTCAGCTATATCTGCAATCCAGGCCTGGTCGAGTCGGTCTGCGCGCGCCAGGCCGCCAGCGACTGCCCGGCCGGCGCGGCCGGGCCGGGGGCCGGGTGGCCAGGCTAGGCAACTCGATCGTAGCGCTACTACTAGTACCATCCAGCGAGGGTCCTACCAATCGCCAAGGATCACTACTAAGCACTGCGAAGCACTGCGAAGCTCACTACGAAGCACTACGAAACCCCTACGAAGCACTGCGAAGAGCACGTCTTCTTAGTACTACATGAAGCACTACGAAGACGAAGATTGCACTGCGAAGAGCGCCCTGTACTAAAAACTCGCTTTTATGCGCGCACGTAGAGGTAGTCAGGTAGACTATGGTAACTGCCAAACACTCATCCAATTCGATCATGACCGATGTCAGAGCATGGTAGTATATCAATCATGCTACTCACTAAGTTATATGACAAGGATGTAACTGAAATGATTAATGAGTACATCATGGGCCAGCTGGTCCTGGGTCAAATAACATTAATGGGGGTTCCAGGGGTGCAGCCCCGGAAGATTTTGGATTATGGGCAGTTTAGTATTATCAAAGACACTAACTACCCTTGTAGACGTTGTAGTGTCTTTGGTATTATCAAAAAGTGGTTTAAAGAAGAATATAATATAGTAACATCTTCCATTCATGAGAGGGGGCAATGCTCCTTTATAATTGTAATGTTATTAATATATATTTTTGAACCCCAAATATTGGGGGGGGGGGGGGGGTGATAATACAGGCCACCCCTCCCCCACCTGAAATATTGGGGGATATATCCGCCCCCCCCCCCCACCCCCGTGATCGACACCCCTGATTACAATGATAACAATGTTGTAAAAATCATTCTAGCGCGGTTATCGATCCCTCGATCATGAATTGTGAATCGTGTTTGTACCGTGCTTGTCATGGCAGCTACCGTACCTTGATCATCTACTCCTACGTGCGCTCCTAAAAGCTATCTTTTAGCTCTTCGTAGTGCTTAGTAGTGTTTCGTAGTGAATTCATAGTGCTTCGTAGTGCTTCACGGTGTTCGCGGTGATTGGTAGGACCGTCCAGGCGACCATACCGGCGGCCGAGAGCACGATCATGACCCAGGACCAGCCCTAGTTCCACTGATATAGATCTATCTATGCTTGTGTAATCATTTACGGCTTAATGAGTAAGGGTGATTTGTATGCTCTATTACGTTATGTTAATTTGTATATTACTCTAGCTTATTGACATCGATGAGTCAGAGCCAGGGCCAATGGTGCTAATTACCATGGTAAATGTCGCTGGTCCGTAATCGGGCCCCTGCCCCCGGCCGGCCGAGCTGCACTGTACGCGTCTACGCGTGCGCGCATGATCAACTATAAAGCGGACGGAATTGGTTTCATGATCAGTAAAAATCAATATAATTTATAATCACAAGTATTATTGTGCGTTATAATGTAAGCACGCGCGGTTTGGCGGTTAGTACCAGCAATATGACTTATTTATAGGGTCCAGTAATATACTGGTCGCAATCATAATCAGATATTGTAAATTGGATAATTCGCTCAGGATGTAACTGACGGAAAAAAATAATTCCGTCCACTAGGAAACCGATACCACTTTGCGAAACAGGTGCAAAACTAATGGAAAGCCGTTAGATTCTTTAAAATTTGATTGTAGAAGTTCCTCAAAAGGGCAATTATGTTGATTCATATCATATACATCTTGTCCATTATTAAGGAGATTTCCTGTTATTGAGGTAAAATTTATGGACAATATAACATACTTGTATTTCGCTTTTGAATATACTTTTATTCCGAGGCTACAAATGGCTTGCCATACGTTTTTAAGTCCAACTTATAAAGAGTTAAGTTCAACTTAGAATCTGTGTGAAACACCCCCTGATGTCAGTGCACCAGTATGTACTACATCGCTATGCGTGACCCATACGTGACCCGCGCTAGCTACGTGACCCGCGCTCTTACCTGGCAATTGGCAGTTCGGTGGCAGATAATCAGACGGACATGTGCAGTTATAGCTCCCATTCACCAGGTCGAGACAGGTGCCTCCATTCAGACAGGGGCTGTCCGTGCAGTTGACTGCTGGCGATGGAGTCGTGCTTTGTCCTAGAAAAAAGGGAAACAAACGCAGGTCGAAATGCACATAGAACCTAAACCCATATGAGACCCATATACCATATGCCTATTGGTTTATATGGGTTTCAATAGGGAAAGTGGAACATGGGTTTTGATTCTATGGGCATTTCGACCTGGGAAATGTCTATGGGTCCCATATAAACCCATAGAGACCAATCGGCTTGTCCTAGGCTATGGGTGTCCTAAGGGTTTCTATGGGAACTTCGACTTGGGAAACATTGCTGTTCTTTACCCAGGTGCATAAATGGGTACCATGGTCGGGTGTCAATTAGCCTTTTGCCAATTAGCCATTGGCAGCATATGGCTAGTTTGCTCCCCGGGGAGTTGGGAAAGTAAGCAACATCATTGTGTGGATTTTAACTGTACCTGATGAACATGGGTAGTAAAAACTTGCGCTTAGAAACCCTGTATTCAGCGCAATATAAATGCTAACTATTATTAGTATTATAATTAATATTTCATTGACCTTTTCATCTCATATATGTATCTCTGTATGTATATCATAAGTATGTCTGTCTTCCCCTCTGAAAAGTGTTTTTCCGTCTGTCTGTCTATCTTTCCATAATGATATCTTTCTTCATATATCTACCTACATAATTATCTATCTATTTATCTAACTATCAATATATATAACTACCTATTTATCAATCTTTTTTTTTTTTATCTATATACAGCCTTGGAAAAAATTATTAGACAAAGCATTTTTTGATCAATTTGTGAGAAGTTTTACACTATTTTAGTCCATTTTATAATACGTAAAATTTGTTAATGACATACCCAAAGGTGTATAGTCAATGGTTTTAGAGATACCTACCACATATTTTCTGCCTTCAATTTGATTAAAAATTTGAATTTTATACAAATTGTATGGGTTTTGTCCATTTCTTCCATGTACATTAAGGGTATGGGTTTTATATACATTTTTTAAATACAAAGTGCAACATTTCTTGATTTTTTCCCTTTAGTTATGATTACATCATAGACAGGTCTCCCCAGTTCCTAGTGTAACTTGTATTATCACTTTGATTCTTGGTGAGAGTTGCCAAGTGGCATAAAACTCTGTTGGAGAAGCAAATAATATTTGGATGCTGACTTACTGTGCTTTAGCAGTATAACAGGGAAGAGCCTATCTTCACCTGGTCTTACTTCTTCGATAAGAGCGATTGACTGTCACTTTGCAACTCTAATCAATAATTAATTTACTCATAAACAAGCCCTGCAAATAATGGAAATACATTTCTATGATATAAGCACTACTTGCAGAAAAAAAAACTTAAAATGTTCCACTATGCATTGAAAACGTGTGTATAAAGCCAATACCTTTCAATGCTCAAAATCCATGCAATTTTCATGAAATTCGTGTTTTCTTAAAATTCAAGACATCAAATATGTTGTAGGCATTCCTAATCCCATTGACTATACCCCCTTTGATATCATATGAACTTGTATTACTTTAAAATATAATTAAAGTGACAAAATAGTGTAAAACATCTCAAAAAATTAGCAAAAAGTGCTAATAATTGTTTCCAATACATATCTATCCATTTTTTATACCTATCTATCTATATATCTATATATCTATATATCTATATATCTATTTATGTATATATGTATCTATATAAATACATTTTACTTAAAGAGTCCTCGTCGATGAAATATATAAAAAACAAATCAATTCAAAGACTTTACCAAGGAATTCTAGCGTGTTTCCGAGTATATTTTATTGATTTTTTTTCTGTATCTATATGCATATCTATCTATATATCAATCTATCTATCTTTCCATCACAATGACAATGGTTTAAAGAGCATCAAGCGTGGGGATGCTACACAGCGGGTCGCCATTTTGAACGAGGCTAGTTTGCGCGCACCGCATGACACTGAGCTAACGTGCATTACGCACCGTGCGCAACACGTATGCAAGATGGCGCCGCGCATCTGATTTTACGAATCTATACTACCTTTAAATGATCAGCGTCTCCGCAGTTCGCGGTGCGCCTCTTTAGACAAGGATCGCTATACACAGGTAGGGGAGGACTGGTGACTATGAACGGTATACTGGTGAAATGATTATTGTATGGCGCCGTAAACATCACTTTATACGCGAGCCTTTCAAAGCTACATGTATGACTGGGACACATCCGATCTTCAACATAATAATATATACTCAGCAAAAAAAGGAAACAGGACAAAACATCTTGTATTTATTTACGATGAAATATCCGATATTGTACATCGATTTAATAAAAAAATTACGCTTTTCAATATTCTGTTTCAATCAAGATGCAATGAGTCATGCATAACTTGTCACGGTCAAATATCCACAGCAAGGTTTGTTTTAAAAAAATATAGCAAAAATGGAACATTCATAATGATGAGCATAATCTAAAATTACATATACGCGACGTGGCATCATTTTCATTACAAGTGTGATCTGTTTTATTTTCAGCTAAATAAAAATGTATAATTTAAAACAAATGAGAACGTTTTATTTTTTAACTTCATTCAATTGTAACAAGACGTCTACCGTTATCCAAAGATCTTAAAAAACCGATGTCATCCTTGGTCAACCAGTTGGGCGGTCTCTGACATGTCATATCTCCTGGTAACCCTAGACCTAGTTCAAACTTGCCTGGGACAAATGAAACAGACAAGCTTCATGCCTCAAAGACAGACCAGTATGTCGATGTTCTCATAACCAGGCCCTGTTGTATTGGAAAATTTGTATTTTCAGAGTTTGTTCATAACAAAAAGTCTAAATTATGTCGTAAGTTACTTGTGCCACACCTCTGTTTAAATAATAATATTGTAAAGCGCTTAGAGATGATTATCAATCATATTATGCGCTATATAAATCGAAACATTATTATTATTATTATTATTATTATTATTATTTAAAGTGACATGTTTCTTATCATTGCATTCGAATGGTGTGATCCTCCATTGTTTTGAATAAACTTTATTTAATCAGAATCGGTTCAGAAATGGCTGGAATATACATAAACACAAACATTTGTAATAATTTTGGGGCCCCACAATTATTCGATAATTTTTAACTGGCCGTTAAGAGATTTTGTTAAATGCTTCCATTTTTCAAAATTCATAAAAGAGGTTTTTAAATAGTTGTTTAATCACTATTTCAACAAAACATCACATGTAAAATATTTAATTTCAAATGGTTGAAACCAATGAGTACTTAGAAAACGCACTCTTGAGTTTAAAGGGATCTTTTTAAAATGATAACAGGCTTTTTACTTAGTCATTTGTAATTTTGTATTCCTTTCGAGCATGGAGGAGTTATAATTGTTAATTTGTAATGTAATGGTGCAGGTTTTGGTTATTAAAATTCAGTTTGACCAAAACTGTGCACTCTTACCAGAACTCAACTACCCCTTTAAAAGTTCATGTGGTAAATTAAAACAAGTACAACAAAATATATTCCTTTTATTTAAATTGTGATAGCGATTTTCATATTTTGGTTCAGCCTCTACACTGTTAAAACGCTGTGTAAACAAATTCAACAACTTGTTGACATTTTTCAACAACAGCTGTTTGACATATGAACCATCCAACTGTAGTTAATAACATTCAACAACCCCTGTTGTTTAAGGCTTACACAACTGTTGTTTTAATTTGTTCTACAACTGTTGTTTAGAATAAATTTCAACAATCCCGTTGTTGAAATACAAAACAAGATGTAAAAGCGGCAAGGGTAGGGTTCGAAACGGGGTCTTTGGGTTATAAGTATCACTCTCTACCGACTGCGCTATCTCGGTTGGCTTGGTTTGCGAAAGAACAAAAGAGGTTTTGACGCGGTGATTTTGCGGTCGAAACTATCACGTGATTTAACACGTTTAACAGCGCTTGAACAATGGCTGCTAAACACAACACCCTTCTTTGTACAACTTATCATGCTACACCTTAAGTTGTATAAAAAGATTTAACAACCATTTGTACACAGCGTCTTTTTACACAGCGTTTTAACAGTGTACACTACGTTTTTCTTCTCTTCTGTGCGAATCGGGATAGTAAAATCAAATATTTGTAATTGCCCAGACAAAATATGTAGCCTACCTGCCATATAACTCCTAGATGAGATTTAAACATGTGGAAAGAGTTTTCCCTGGTACATGTATTTGATAAATGTAGGTGCCTAATCGGCAACCAAAGTAGACCATTTATGACATTTTACTTGCCCAACTTTAATATGTAATTGCCCAGAGCATGCGGTCAAGTGAGTTAGTGGTGATTATTGGGCATTGCTTGAATGGTTATGTAGTATTTAAGCACAATTGGAGGGCAAATGTATCAAAATTATCGATATTAATTATATTGTTAACATAATATATACATACAAAAGAAAACAAAATATAAACACATCTACAACACATAGGTCCATGGAGGTGATCTAAACGAAATTAAATCGAGGCGCTTTAAATCGCGATTTAAATCAAAGCGATTTATTAAAATAAATGTATAAAGAGGTTTGTACTCACCAAGGACCCCCGTTGCAACAGTCATTATAATGACAAGAGAAAATATCCAACCATTACCATGGTAACCCTCCATCCTCAGGTAAGTTCTAAAGCAGAAAACTAAGACGCCAATCTATCAACTTTTGTAGCGAATAATAATAGCTTCGATCAATATCCTTCGAATTATAAACAGCGCTGTATAAAACAGAAAGATCAAGTCCGAAGCAACGTGGCACCACCCATGCAAGAGGCAGAGGTCCAGATATCTCGTAGGGGAGCGACGAGACACACCGTCCTTTATTCCTCAAAGTTAGTCAAGTACTCGTAAGTCAGCCTGATATGAATTTCTATCTTCTCTTCGAGCTTCACACTCTTATTCTGTTTTAACGCTTAAATCCGATCCGAGTTCTTGAGAAAATTATTCACTTGTGTGCCCATGTGGGTGTGACTGTATAGCGCGTGTGTACGTCATATCGCACTAACAACTGGAATCATCTCCCAAACGTATTTTTTTCAAAAGGTACTATACAATACATCAACATTTCATTTTTTTTTTATAGCAGCAAAGAATGTTGGTGGTATGAAATAATGATGTGTTCGCTCAACCCTCGATGTTCTGGCATGTCCCAAGGAATTTACAAACAATAAATTGTTTTAAAGATCATTTGATGTTCCAGTTTGTACCTAATAACCATAAATATTTCGCGTGCCGAGAATTTTATATTGCTATATAAAGAGCAGCTAAAATCGCCATAAATTCTAAAAAGGCGCTAAATCCACTTTTTCAACTTTTGAGAAAAACGTGTTTCTTTGCCCAGTTTTGTACACATGCCTATTAATGTATATGAAAATGGAACGTGCTATATTTTTAAAGTTGATTTTGTTCTGTTTTCTTAAATTTGGATTTCTAGATAGCTACGTTATTAAGGTTTTGATATTGTTAATTAAATGTTCATGAAAAGTAGATTTAGCGTCTTTTGGAACTGAGCTCTTCATAATGTTGGAGCAACATCCGTTTTGTATCAATATAAGTATGTATAGTGTATACCGGGCGTATCAAAAAAAGCGTTACACTTTTGAAAAAATTGTCAACATTACATTTGTATATATTTATAAGATTTTTTCATGTCGATGGATGCCCAATGGTCTCATCTATCAAGTGCCACTAACAAAACAAATTTTCGTTCACGCTTGGGCGAACACTGACAGTTTTTGTTCAGAGTGTCAAAAATGCCTTGCGCCAAATTGAAAGAAGAGGGACAATTAAACCAGCAGACCAAATAAGTACTCCCATTCAAACAAATTGCTCTTTGCCATAAATTTAAGAATATTTTATGATTGTGTAATTATTTTGTGGCAATTTTCTATCATAATTTAACTGATTTCATTGTTTTATGCATGGGAGAGAATCAATAATGGGTAATTACTTCAAGATCTTTTTTAAAGCACAGACACATCAAAACCACATACCACTCATTCCATCCATCCATCAATCCATCAATCCATCAATCAATTCATCAATCAATCAATCAATCTATCAATCCAATCAATCAATCAATCAGCCCATCAATCTAGCAACATGAATACAATTATTCGTTCATGCTTCTGGGTCATCTTTTGTATGTGTCACACTCAATGAAAGGATTTGAATCGTTAATGAGGACAGGCTGGAAATTTTGTCATTAACGATGCAAGTCCTTTCATTATCTATCAATCTATGGCTTATGTATTCTCACCCATGCATAAAGCAATAAAATCAGTTAAATTATGATAGAAAATTGCCACAAAATGATTACACTATCATAAAATAATCTTAAATTAATGGCAAAGAGCAATTTGTTTGAAAGAGAGTACTTATTTGGTCTGCTGGTTTAATTGTCCCTCTTCTTTCAAATTGGCGCAAGCTATTTTTCACACCATGTACAAAAACAGTCAATGTTCGCCCAAGCGTGAACGAAAATTTGTTTTGTTAGTGGCACTTGATAGATGAGACCATTGGGCATCCATCGACATGAAAAATTTGTCTAAATATCTAAAAATGTAATTTTGAAAAAATGTTCAAAAGTGTAACACTTTTTTTGATACGCTCTGTACAGGTGAACTTTTGTACATTTCCAACTCACATTGAGACATTTTGATTTACAATGAATCAAGACAAACCATTATTTAAAGTGAATGAAATGTCACGCTTGTCGTTGGGGCGAACTGTGCGAAGTGATTATATAGGTTTTCTTGCATAAAATTCATACTTTTTTCAATTGAATTCACTTATGAGCATTTAAATTCGCACCTTGCCGCGCACATATTGGCTTCGGGCTTTCAAATTGTGAATAAGTGCAATCGATTTAGTGTATAACCAAGAAATTCATTTATGGACAGTTGAATTCGCGAATATATGGGGCCAAATTGCAACTTCGTGCATACAATTTAACACGTCATGCATACTGAGCACGTTTGAAACATGCCAATTTGAATGACCATTGATGAAAATGTATGCTCTTTGTGTCAAATCAAATGACAATCGCGCAAATTCGTTTGCTCCGAACGTGATTTTGAATAACTATGCACGAATTCGAATGCTGATTTGTTACGGCGATCGCAAATCGCGCGAAATCGTTTGCTCCTTCCATCAATTTTAATGACACAATTGCGAATTTGAGCGGGAAAACTATATATTAATTTGTAAAGGTTGCCGATGGTATTGTGTTTGTGGCGCTATGTTGATCAATATGATAATGAAGTGAGACGAATTGGGAGAAAATGAATAATTTTCCATTCCATCAGTTAAAGGTATGGTGTCAAGAAAATCAGCTGAAAATGGCATTTTAGCCCTTCAGAAAGCCACTTACATGTAGATTTCGAATAAAACAACTGTTTTGCACTTGGAAAATTATTTATAAATGATATGAGGACCTGAAAATTTACTTTGAAAGTGCCCCCCAACAAAATTGAGTTCGGGCGAAGAAAAATGACGTCATAGTTGTGACGTCATCTGCAGGCAATCACAGGATCCCCGATACTCTAGTTGTCATAGGCGTACACGCTGAGCGCATCTAATCACATTGACAGAGATATATTATTTCGATTTTTTTTCAATATCTACATACATTTGTTTGAGTTTATAATTATGGAGGATCCACACCCAGATTCATCTGATTCTAACAGTGAGCGTGAATTAGACGAAAGATCTGGATCAGAGTCAGAATCGAGTTTTGAATTGACAGTTCCTGAAGATAAAATTCCAAATTGTGCGTCGGCAGCCAAAATGGAATGGAAGTGATAGAGGTGCAACCGAACAGATTTGTTGAGCGTGGCTGAGCAAATTCATGACAATTTCCCCATAATTGCAGACACCATTATTATAATTCTTATTTCATTATTTGTCTCCACAAATACAACAAATATAATTGCCAAATAAAGGCGCATACTCACTCTAAAATCGCTTCGAGGAAGTCTCCGATATGATTATAGCAATCGTATACCCAGCCCCCTCGCAGACAGGTCTTCCGGCCATCAGCACGCACGAGCGCTGCGGCTAGCCCAGGCCTAGCCTAACCATAATAAGTGGCGGCTTCATCCGATCACGTCTCAAAACATGGTGTACAAAAATGCGGTGTTTCGCACTCAAATTCATCTTTATATGCGGCAATAAAATGACAAGCATCATTGCTTTGATGGATCTATTTAACAATATTTACGGAAATATATTTACAGAACATTCAGAATTACCTCAGTTTTGAGCAAAATATTACTTTCCCCGAAGTAAACAAATCCAAAACTCAAGTCGTTGGCGAGCGTGCGGGAGGTTGAACATAGTCAATCAATTTCTGGGCATCGATATCATACACGTAGTCGGGGTACGCCGTTTGCAAATTAACAACAAAACTACAAAAGAGCGCTAATTTCAGTACATTTATTGTTTTTTTCTCTGTCGGCATTAGAATGCCGACAGAGAAAAAAACAATAAACATTGTCAAAGAGGCCACGAAAGTGATATATTTGTCCATCTAAGGTAATCGTTCTTGAATTTGTTTGAAAAGCCATGCAAACATGTAATTAAATTAAGAAATAGTCTAGAATAGGTGCGATCGTAATAATCTTGCATTTTCGTTACTTTTCAGAACTTGTAATACATAGGTAGTTGGCGCGGCAGCTAGCACGCGAGAGCATAACCTGTCTTGCCGCGCGGCCCCCCGAAACTCTGGCAGACCTGCACATCACTCGCTAGGTCCTTCCCAGTCGGCCCTCGTTAATTTAACCTTTGAGTTCTAAATCCTCCTCATACGTGGATCCTTATGGAAAACGGTGCAGGCTAATACTTTCCTTAGATGTGTTGCTGCATCTTGCTAAAATTCATTCCTGAGGCAATTTCAGTTAATCCTCAATTTTCAAGCAAATACGAGTTTGTATTACTAGCAAGTCAAAGTGTTTGCATTGAACCACGTTGTAAACAATTCTCGCTCTTCCGTGTTATTGCCTGCAGGTGACGTCATGACTCATGAGCTCATCGCTCCGCTAAAATTACTTTTTTAGGAGTATGGAACGCCGACGCGAAAAAGAGCCAAAAATGTGCATGAAATTTTCCTTTTTTGCCCAACTTAAGGATTAAAAAAAAAAAAAGAATGTGGTATATCAATAAAGGCACATATTCAAAGCTATAAAGCTGAATCAAAGCCGGGATTGCGCCCCTCCTTTAAAGAGATAGCTGAGTTCTAGTCAAAATGGTCAAACTGAATTTTAGTAACCAAAACCTGCACCATAACATTACAAACTAATAGTACCTATAACTCCACCATGCTCGAAAGGTATACGAAATTACAAACGACTAAGTAAAAAGCCTGTTATCATTCAAAATGAGCTATTAAAACACAAGAGGGCGCTCTCTAAAAACGCATTGGTTTCAACGTCTACTTTTTATCAAAAAATTGTGCATGTGATGTTTTGTTGAAATGATTACATAGCAGAGATCATAATGTTCCCCTCTCATCAGCTTGTATAATGTTATCGTGCAGGTTTTGGTTACTAACATTCAGTTTGACCATGCGCCTCGGAATAAGCTACCTAGATAGATGGCGCTTTATAAATGCTTGATATTATTATTTATTATTATTATCAACAACTATACAAACCTTTACAACTGCCGCACCTCCAACACGATTTCCTTCGGAAAGGACTGATGATACTGATACTGCTAATGCGAGGTCTGTCCCTTTAAGTTGCAACGGTTCCGTAAACTAGATGCGGCAAACCAGTAGTTTGTCACCCATGTTCGATCAATAGACCGCTTCTGTAATGTATGCAAATATTATGCGTATGACGTAAGACTCCCCGTTGGCAAGCTTAACAATAGTAACTAGGTCGGGCAAGCTAAGTTTGCCGGAGCTTGCCGGACCTAGTTACTATTATTAAGCTTGCCAACGGGGAGTCTGACGTCATACGCATATTATTTACATATATTACAGAAGCGGTCAATTGCAAGCAACGTTTAAGTTATCTTCAGAATCAGGTACTTTTGGAAATACCATACTTAGTATAAATTAATATTGTACAGCCGTATTATCTGCCGGAACATATTTTTATTATTCACAGATTATTTTGTATTCAAATTCATGCGCTTTTTCAATGTGCATTTTCTTTATATTTTCATTACAAAAAAAAAGTATTTCTTCATGCGCCGTTTCAACCAAGTGTTCCTTTCAACATGTTCAAATTGCAAACTCTCTTTCAACGTACACTCCTTCTCAACTTCACATATCAACGAATTGTTTCGAGGGATGTTCATCGGATAGGGTGTCTTTTCCAATGAAAAACGGTACCAAGATCAGTATTTTTGGTTGTGTAGTTTTTATTTTATGGCCCTCTGAGTAACACCATGACAGGTTCCCATTTTTGTCAATTTGTACCAAGTCAGTGCCTGATGAATCGCACTTCATGCTCGTCATAGCGTCGAGCAACCATGGCCATTATCTCGGCACACGGCTGAATGCACACTAACAATAGCGCACGTATTGCTCTTTGTTCGAATGCTATGACTGGCAGTAAGTGCGGTTTATCAGGCACTGACTTGGTAAAAATTGACAAAAATGAGAACCTGACATGGTGTCACTCAGAGCGCCCTAAAACAAAAACTACACAACCAAAATGACTGATCTTGGTATCGTTTTTCATTGGAATAAGAGACACCATATCCGATGGACATACTCATTATGTTGTTATATTTTGGGAAGTGCCCCGTTCCGTTTTTTGGGGCCACCCTGTATACTGCCCCCTGATTGCCATTTGACTGTATAAATATGAGTCATAATACGTAGCAACAGTAAACACCATTAAAATTCCTACAATATCCGAAATTTAAGGCTCTCCAAAAATATTGTAAGTAATACCGTTTTCCCTAAAAGTTTCCGGGGCAAAGAGAAGCCGGAATTTGTTTGCACTTTGTTCTATTTTCATTCATTACAGTGCAAACATAATTATTTAAATATGAATCGAAACAAATACTCAGTACGCTCAGTGGAATCTTCCATGATCAACAAGTTGCTGGAAAAAAAAACGACATCAGGACAGAAGCCCAAAGCCAGGTTTTTTCAAGGGGGGGGGTGCATAATTTACAAAAAGTGATCCCAGACTGATCGTGGATGAGACCGGACCACTGCATGGTTTAGTTGTGTAAGCAGGGGGCGGAGGTGTTCGTGACCAAGACATATCATGGCTGAGACCGAGACCAATGTAAGCGATGGTCGATACCGATGAAAACTGGACCTTTCCGATTTTGTTATTTTGTATTTATTTATTTATTTAGTTTATTTATTTATTTATTTATTTGTATGTGTATTTATGTCTTTATTTATTTATTTATTTATTTGTATTTTTTTTGGGGGGGAGGGGGGGGGGGGGGGTGCGTACGCAACCAATGCACCCTGGCTACGGGATCGTGCAACAACTGACAGGGGTAGTCGTGTAGCGTCAGGGCGAAGGGGAACGGGAGGGGAACCTGCCCCCAATAAACTTGTAAAGAATAAAAAAGCTACATCAAAATGTGCCCCCCCCCCCCCCCCCCCCCATCCCCATCGGCCCGACAACTCTACACGACTTGACGTGAAATTTATTTCTGAGATCTGATATGACCACTGATTGATGTGTACAAATTCATGTTAATTGAATGTCATTATGGCTGATTAATGAGAAATGAAAATGTATATTCAATAACTGTTTGCTATCTATGAGTTAGTACACATTTGAATTGGTTCCTGAGATTTTGTTCATATTGAATAATATATTTATCATTAAAGGAAAGAAAATATACATATCACAAAGAAAACAACCTGTTATAAAAGATCCACTAGAGATGCAAGTGAGTTTGGTGTCAGACACAGAACTACTTTATCCCTTTAAGCTAGACTTTTTTTGTCCTCTTCAAGTTAACCACGTTTGGTCTTCGTGTGCTGGTTTGCATATGCTATGACCGGGGTAATAATAATCATTATATCCTACATGAATGAAATCCTGTTCAGTGATTGGTCTACATAGCGTCATGTGACCAAACATAGTAATGGCCATGGAGAAAAATGTGCTATGCGTGACGTCATTCATGGAATAGTAAATGCTATTCCATGAATGACGTCATAGACGCCGGGTGATCATATTGAGCCCATAGAGATGCGTGTTATAAAACTTCCCTGCGAGCAGAGGCCTTGTTTTAGCTTGCAAAAGATGCTCGACGAGATTTTTCAAAGAGTTTTTTTTAAAAAGAAATACAGCATATTTTCGCCCGTGAATATCAATAAGTTCCAAAGAATATTCTAGAGATGCATTTCATGTATAACGTAGCGGTATTCGAATTTAAAAATTACGACAATGGTGCACATTGTGCATCGTTGTCCTTCTGTGGTCGTGACACTAATTCGTCATTTAACAATCGGCCGCGGTGTGCACTGCACTAGCTGTATGTGTAATGTATTTTCGTCATACAATTACACGTGTGTAGTATGTAAAGCAGGTTAATTATTCACTTTGATGCGCGCGTTTTGCATTTGGGTGCGCATTAGTTGTTAAGGCGCGTAACCATGAATGGAAAGATCATAGAAGTATGAATAAACAAACCAACCCGTTTATAACTAGAAGGCTCACTTAACGCGCGCAAGTCACGTGTCCAATAGACTTTGTACATGGGCAACATGGCGGAGTGAACCGATTTTTGAAGCACAAAAGGAATACCACTAGACGTCATCGCGTCGTGACCTAGAAAGACTTGACCAATCATCATGCTATGAAGTGCGCGTAGACTATCGCGCCTATTTTCCTGCGCACTGTCCTAGATTGTATCACGCTTGAGAACAATGGGATCTATGGTGACGTATGCATATGAACTTGTTTTATTGACCTCGATCTGGTGACGACGCGTATGAACTGCTCTGTGATTGGTTTACTCCATGGCAACCCTGTTAACATGAGTGTTGGTGGTGGTAGTTATTGTGTAGGAACCAGTAAGTTAGATGATATGATTAATGTAGATGAAGATAGAAGAGTAGGTAATTGTATGGATACTAGGGAAGTAGAATATGTAAACAATGTAGATAAGAAGGTCAACTTAGAAGAAGTAGGGAATGCAGATAAGGTGGTCAATTTAGAAGTAGTAGAAGTTGTGATTGAAACGACCCAATCGCTGGAGTACCAAACTTGCGGCACACTCGGTGGAAGAGAGCCTTGTGTTATGGCTAGACTTGTAATAGCCAATGATGATGGGCTGGGCGAGGGAGGGAATGAGTCGCCCAAGAAAAAGAGGAGGAGGAAAAAGCCCAAAAGAAAGGGGCAGTGGGAGGAGAAGCCCAGAAAGTTGAAAGAAAGAGGAAAAGAATGTCCAAGGGTGGAAAGTCCTCGAAAAGAGAAATGGAAAAGGAGAGAAGAAATCTCCTGGGGAGGAATGAAGAGAAAGAAAAGGAAGACAAATTATTATTGTATATTTATTTGAATGTATACACATGTGGGAATACAAGTATTTGGATTTGAATATACATGTGGCACAAGAGTATGATGTATGAATAATTTGAGTAAATTGTAAGTAAGTTTGATGTGTAGACTGTAGTAAAATTAATTATTTGTGCGAGTTGCACTCAAAGTGTTATAATTTAGTTTAGTTTAGTTGATTTATTTGAAGAAAAATTAGTGCTATTATTGATATAGAAGTTACGAAAGATTCATACTTTGTTTTTAAGTGCAAGCTAGCACGCTTAAGAAGTGGCCAAGCAGGCCATGGATTTTAATGTCTATTATAAGTTTGAAACTTGAATGACGTTTGTAGAATAATTATACTGTGTAAATATTTATGTACTGTGATTTTGCAGTGTGTGCACTGTAAGTAACCAATGTGTCTGTTGACGCACATGGTTCTATTATTGAAAGAATATTTAATGTCCGAGTAATAGAATTTTGGTTGATGAGAATTGAGTCCAATAAGTACATGTAAGTGGATTTGAGTGGTTTTTAAAATGCAACTTGTTAGCATTTGTACAATATGCTACTTTGTTATTTTATGTTTAGGCTGTAATATATAGTTGCCAATGTTTATTTGGACCTTTTGGGTGTTACAGTAGCCTGGAATTTATGTTGTGGGTTATGATTAAATTAGCTTTATCGCCAGGGTGCACAAACTCTATTATTTTGATGGGCTCTCAATATCAGAGTCATTCCTGGAGGGTGGCCCTTGCGCTGATGCCCACTGTGGATCCCAGGAGGGGCTAGAGTATATGGTTAAGAGTCCATTAGACTCAGAGCCCAGCTCATGGTGATCACACGCAATGGGGGCTCGCGCGGGCCGGCACCTTTTGAAGCTCCTTATTGGGGCAGTTGCTAGAAGGCAATTATTTGTATTTTCTTGTGGTAATTGTTGTATTATTTATTTTGGGATTATTGTATAGATTTGGAATATGATATTCTTTGATTATGGTGGATTTAAAACGTGATACACTATCACTTGTAATTGATTACTTGAAATATATGATTTTATGTGACTGTGTAATGTTGTTTAAAAAGTAAGAAACTTTCTTTAGACCAGGACACTCCTTTTTAGGATGGGGAGGAATGTTGTAATGTTGGATAGCATTACACTGTTCTCTTCCTAGGAGTGGCCTGGATATATAGTATATACTAGCAAATTACCCGTCACCAGATCTTTGAGTAAGATAATGTTGTATGTTGTATATTTGTATTTTGTTATTTTTTGTATCTATCCTGTAAAAAACATTTGGTCAATTAATGGAATCTCTGTTTGAATGGTTATGATATGATTTAATAAGTGTATAATTAAAAATACAATCTCATATTCACAGGCATATGCGTACACGGGGGGGGGGGGGGGGGGGGGGGGGGTTCAAATTTCACTTTGATGAAAAAGGGCTGTTTTGGGGTTTCCCCCCCCTCAAAAACATATTCACGGACACCATGAACCCCCCTCACAAATTCTTCACCGACACCCCCGCCCCCTTTTGAAAGAATCTTCACCAGTACCCCCTCTCGAGAAAATCTTCATCGACACCCCCCTCGTGTCGAAAAATATTCACCGACAACCCCCCCCCCTCGAAAAATCTTCTCCTACACCCCCACCACCCCCCTTCGAAAGAATCTTCACTGTTACTCCCTCTCAATAAAATCTTTACTGACACCCCCCTAGAAAATTCTTCACCGACAACCCCCCCCCCCTCGAAAAATCTTCACAGACACCCCCCCTTTCAAGATTCTTCACCGACACCCCCCCCCCCCCCCCCCCCCCCGGTGGTGATTCAATCTCATATTCAAAGGCATATGGGTACCCGGGTGGGGGGGGGGGGGGGGGTGAGGACACCCACCCCCCTTACAAATTCTTCACCGACACTCTCCCTCGAAAATTCTTCACCGACAGCCCCCCCCCCCCCCCTCCCCACTCGAAATACTTGACCGACACCTGACCCCTCAAAAATGTTGGTTGAGGAAATAACCACCCCCCCCCCTCAAAAAATATTCACGGACACCCACTCCCCTCACAAATTCTTCAGCGACACCGAAAGAATCTTCACTGGTACCCCCTCTCGAAAAAATCTTCACTGACACCCCCCTCGAAAAATCCCCCACCCCCCATCGAGGTTCTTCACCAACATCCCTCCCCCCTTCGAAAATTCTTCACCGCCCCCCCCCCCCCCCACGAAATATTTGACCGACACCACCCTCGAAAATTCTTCACCGACACCCCCCTCGAAATACTTGACCGACACCCCCTCGAGTTACTTGACCGACACCCCCCTCGAAATACTTGGCCAACACCCAGCCCGTCGAAAATTTTGGTTGACGCAATAACCCCCCCTACCCCCCCCCCCCCCCCCCCTTGTAAAAACCCTAGGTATGCTGCCAGCGATCACATGTCAAACAATAAACAGTATTAATTAAATCGTTGTCAAGTAGATCAATAACCCTAATTCCTTGCTCTTCTTGTTTACACGTTATTTACAAAAAGCACACATTTTTTATACTTCAGTACAACAAAGTATGCACTTCGAGCAAACATTTACAATTAGCCTGTATTCAGAAAATTAAACCAGTGACAGAGAGAAACCTATTTTGGTAGCCGTATACCCTGTTTTGCCAATTTTGCGAATATCGTGTTGAAAATGTGAACAAAAATCACCGATCAAATTCAGTCATGCATATACGGACATGTACAATCACACGAATGTGTGTACAATGTAGTAGATTGTGCGTTGACAATGCACAGATGCCGGACCTACAATATTCCGCTAATCTGTATATAGTCTATGCAAATTCCCCGCCCGACGGTCGCTTCCGCTTTTGGAATGTACCGTCCGTTTCTTGATAGAAATACATATATTTCATCAGATTTGTTTTAATTCTATTCGAAAATCAGTCATTACAATTTTTAAATCCATATTATTTAAAAGTTTGAAAAACAACAATTCGCAAGCAAATTACGATAGTCTTAATTCAGGCGCACACAGCGGCACACGTGTTATTTCCGATTTGACAGGCATACGATAATGTGCGTAAGTAATTTACAACGTATCGATTCCAGGCTGAACAAAGACTACATAATGAAAGGTCATTTCAGCAACACACTTTTCACGGTACTTCCGTCGCAAGCATGTGCGATGATCAGCGCTCGACGCGACTGCATGGCAAATGAACGTGGAATATTGGCCGATTCATAACTGACCACTGGTCAAACTGACCCCGACCTGACCCAGACCACAAACCTCTATGGGTCATCACCAATCACTACCCAAAGTTTGATGTTGGTGCCTCAATGCACTACGAAATGCATAGATGGACAGACAGACAGACAGACAGACAGACAGACTCGGCTACTTTAGTATAGTAGATATATGCCTGTGCATACAGGCATGACAGCTAGTGCACCTAGTATGGGTGAATGCATGTATTGTATAGACACAATAGCCGATGTATTGGGTATGGCCACTAGACCATGCCCTTGTACTTGTAGTATGTATCTAAGCTGGTGGTGGAGAGTACAAGATGACCAAGGCAAGACCAGTGTTAATGTGGACTCCGGCCTGGATGGTTATACCCGTTGCCCTCCTGGCGGTCTTGGCGCTCACTCCACCAGCCCAGCCTGTGCCCGGCCTGCAACTACATGCCGGATCATGACGCTGTTGGTTGGCGACTTGCTAGCTACCATGGGCAACGGTGTTGCAGCCATTCAGGTGAGTATTATGTGTCCATGTTTACATTAATGGCGCCGCGACTAACCGAACTATTAATTTTGCGTATTTAATTTTGGGAATACTCCATTTGATTTCACTGAATTTTGAACAGTACTTCTATTGTTTAATTTTCCCGCTCTTTTTGACACATGTGCATTTTGGCGCAATTTTGGGGGATATGCCATTTGGCACTGACACTTGTGGTTTTGCAATTGGATTTTGTTTTTGGATTATAACTCGTATTTCTAATGTCTATGTTATGAATTTCAGTGGCTGTTTATGATTGAATGATTTGTATTTGTTTCTGTTGATTGTGGCATTTGCTTATTGGTTATAATCTGCTCAGCTTTTGCGCATCTTCCTATTTGGGGAAGGGAGAAGGTATCACTTGTTAGTGATATAGCACATGCATTATTTGCGATGTTTTGCTGTATACATACGTTTATTTCTGCGCATATTAGCATTTTCTTGGCTTTTATGTGATTTTGTTGAATGTTTGCTGTCTGTTATAGACTCATTATATGTGTAGACTCTCTCGGTTTAATTTTGAATGATTTTGAGATAAATTTATTGGATGTATTTTAGGGGAAGCACTTGTGCGATGCAGAGATCCAGGTTGTTTGATAGTGATTTGGTCCTACTAGATTTGGGTTATGATATTTTATAAATTAGTTATTTGGTTATGCACAGACGATTCATTTTTTGATACACTTTCTTGATTGTTTAGTTTGTTAAGGTTATATAGTTATGTCGTCGCCCGTATACTCTGCTCCTTATGTTCTTGGGGTCCATACTAGTCCTGCCAATAAATCGCAAAAATATATGGTTTTTAATGGAATAGGTAGTTGGGATACCTTCTTTTCTGCATTTTTATACGATGCACAAGGGCGCAGCTGGACACCTGAAGAGAGTAAGAGGAATATATGGTGGTGTCTGAAAGGGGAGGCTCGTGCAGTGTATGATACTCTCATTAAGCGTGACCCAGATATAGAGTTTTCTGACCTTGTTGCGCAGATAAGTGACTGCTTTGCACAACCAAACCATTCAGACAGGCCTCAAACTCAAACGCCCATTTCTAGTTACTATACTTCACACCAGCGCCTCCCATTTGAACATTCAGTAAATCACTATGGGGAAAGGCAAGCTTTTGTAGAGCCCATGCCAAGGGCTAAGCTTTCACATTCTGAACTCCCGTGTGTCTCCCATTGTGGATGTGAAGCTAGAATGACGGTGCTGGAGGGGCACTTGATGAGAATGGCAGCCAAGTTGGACAATATGCTTCCACTTGTAGAGTGTGTGAAGAAGCTTGAAGCTCGTGTGGATGAATTGACATCATCTGTGGCGAAGATGGCAGATGCCATGTGCACTCTGACCTCTGCCTTTACCATGTTTGCCTCATCAAAGAGTGTCCCTCAAGCCCCTGTCAAAGAGAGCTATGTTGCGGATGAGTTAAATGGCCTTTCTGGCATTATGAAGGCCAATGGCCCATCATACAATGTTGAGGTTGGCCGTTCATCCCTACTAAACGATGTTGCTTGTGATCGCCCATGCCCAGTAGATAATTCCCAAGTATCCCATAATGCAACCTGCAGTGGTATTCCTTTCGATGACCAAAAATCGCGGCACTCTGGCAGCAGTGACACCCCAGGGGGGTGTCACTGCTGCCAGAGTGCAGCGATTTTTGCTCACCGGAAGAGCCCACAACTGGTTGCATTATGGGCTACTTGGGAACTACAGTTAACCAATCACAGAGTAGTTCAAACGCGTCGTCACGGGATCGAGGTCAATAAAACAAGTTCATATGCATACGTCACAATGGCTCCCATTGTTCTCATAAGCGTGATGAAATCTAGGACATTGCGCAGGAAAATAGGCGCGATAGTCTACGCACTGCATAGCATGATGATTGGTCCAGTATTTCTAGGTCACTACGCGATGACGTAGAGAAGTGGGCTACGGGAGCTTCAAAAATCGGTTCACTCCGCCATGTTGCCCATGTACAAAGTCTATGGGACACGTGACTTGCGCGCGTTAAGTGAGCCTTCTAGTTATAAACGGGTTGGTTTGTTTATTTATAGCGCAATACGCGCTCTGCGCTAGGACTATTGCGCAAAGGGGGTCAGTGTCACAAACAGAACATAGTCAGTGCAGTAATGGTTCCATGATCAATGTTTAGTTTTTCTTTATATTTTTCTTTAATTGAATTGAAATCATTTGTTTTTGCGATGATTATGATTTTGCGAAGGATATAAAACAAATATATCATGCACTATTTCGAGCCACTAGTGAAATTATGGATTCCTCGGTGACAGAAAAAGCACTATGTTCTTCGGGTCTACGACCCTCAGAACATAGTGCTTTTCCTGTCACCTCGGAATCCATAATTTCAACTAGAGGCTCTCAGTGCATGGTATATTTGTTTATTATAAAGCGCTTAGAGATGAGTATCAAACATATTACGCGCTATATAAATCAAAATTATATTGGTTCGGGCTTTCGTCTTTCAATACGAGGGTTGTGGGTTCGATTCCCAAAGGCGGCACGTGTGTCATTCAGCAAGACACTTTATCCACAATTGCTGCTCTCAACCCGGGTGTAGTAAATTGGTACCTGGCAGGAATTTATTCCTTGAAATGCTAGATGCGCCTGCAAGGCAGCTCGGCTACAGCCAGGGTAATAGGTATGATGCGCCTCGGAATAGAATTTCTAAACTGATGAGGCAATATTAATGCTTGTCTATTATTATTATATTAGTATTTCCAATAACACGTCGCTACATCGAATCGAACTTCTTCCTTGTTCAATACATCATATTCTGTATATATGTGTGTGTGTGTGTGTGTGTGTGTGTGTGTGTGCATGTGTTGTAGTTTTTCATTTTGGTACAAATATCATCTCACGATGAATTGAAGAGCTGGGATCAGATATTATATGTGGTGTGTGAACGCGTAATCATTACGGTTACCATAGTTACATTATGATGATCATAAAGTGTGCCAACTGGTTATGAAATAGCCGTGGCCCTGTATGTTAATGATTATGAGTTCGACAAATGCAAAAAAATCCCAGTGTTAATACGTGTGGTTTGCGGTTGCACCATGTATAATGAGAGGATTGGTTAGTCCTGAGAAGGACTGTTGGTATTCTTTCTAGGATAGTCCTAAAAAGGACTGTGGTAGTCCTAGAAAGGACTGTTGGTAGTCCTGGAAAGGACTGTTGGTATTCTTTCTGAGCTTGTAGTTCTGATAAGAACTACAGCGCCGGTATAGTTATTGTAAGGAGAGGATTGGTGGTAGTCCCAGTGTTCTCTAAAGAACACAGATATAGATGTGATAACCATGAATCATATACTAATACTAGTATCGAGTTCACACGTGAGTTGTGTTGTCGCGGTAGTATTGGATTGATAGATCAACGTATATTTCACCTGAAATCCAAGATCAGACAAGAGCTACATATTGACAAAGCCCAAGTCTCGGGATTAGTCATATGCAGTGTGGAAGCGGTGCTGTGGAAATAGTTCATTAACTCTTTCCCCTTAGATATAGGGCATGTAGGGGAGGGGTGTAACGCCTAGGTCGCGGTCCGGGAGGGGTCTCTGGCTCGCTATAGTCATTAGTGGTGAGGCTTCTGTTCTAATATCCGGAAGTTTGAAAATGTTACTCATGCTTCCCAGCTGCTTGTATAAATGCCCGGTCACATATCACCGGTTAGTGAAACGAACGCCCAACGAATAGCGAATTTGACAAATCAAATATTATCCGGTGGTGAAAGTCGTCTCTATTGCTTCATGCACAAAACTTTTCGTCGGATAGAACAACCAACGTACATCGCTTGACAAGTGAACGCATACGAACGCAGAAGAACGGATCGAAAATCTTACTCTCCGTCGGGCATTCGCCTACGCTATCCGGTGATATGTGACTGGGCTTACAGTTGTGAAGCCACACAAGCTCATTATAATAGACCCACTCTCTCCGTCACAGAACGATGTAACTGGCTTCAGATCTTCTCGAGTTAATAACAACGTAAACAATACTTCGAATATCATCGTTGTTTTGTAAGTCGTTTCATTTTGTTTGTATAACAAACAAATATCTTTGTCGAAATGTCAAAAGGTTATACTGCTAATAACCGTTCGTTTCGCATCTGCCGTGATGAGTGTGATAAGATTCAGTGGCCGACTTCGTTACAATGTGCTTGATTGGATATAGGTGGATGTCTTCCAAACGCTGTAATTTTACGTGGACTCATGAACTATTTTATTAAATGACTGTAAGTGGATTAGAAACTTGGAGAACTGGAATTGTTACCGTTTTCCATCTAGACGCAGACTCGATTTTCCAACGACCCCTTGTTCATGTAAACGCATATGGCTTGATTCCTGTGATGAACCCTATCTATTAACTTTAAATTTACTTGAACTACTGGAATAAACTAATCAAAATGGCGGACATCGACGCGGAGGCGCCATATGGTGCCGCAAATGACACGACTCCAACACAAGTGTCTTTGGAAGGGGCTGCTGATATCGATGCTCATAGTGCATCGTCTCCAACACAAGTATCTTCAGATGGGATAGGTGATGTAACTGATGGTACTACTGCCGCACCTTCAACACAAGTGCCTTCAGGTGGGACTGCTGATGTAACTGATGGTAGACCTACTACCGCCGCACCGCTAACACCATTTCATTCGGAAGGGACTGATGATACTGATACTGCTGATGCGACGTCTGTGACTCAAGACACGACCTCAGGAATGACTGCCGATGTTGCAGCCGACAATGCCTCGTCTTCACCACAAGTTGCAGTGGCTGATGAAGTCACTGCTACTGACAGTATGGATATAACCCAAGTGCCTTCGGACATGCCGCCGGGTGGGTCTAATGAAATCACTGGCGCTAGTGACACACCTCCAACACAAGACTCTGCAGACATGGCGGAAGGGACTAATGAGACTAGTGGTCCGGGACAAGACTGCTTGCAGTACTGCGGGGGCTTCTTCTCCATCGGCTCCTCATCTCTGTCGGTCGCTCTCGGAATTGTGTTCATCGTGTTAAGTTTTACATCGCAAAATAACGACTCCGACAACGATGGCCGCCGCGAAGAACCTGATAGTTTGGGACTTAGTGGCTATAGACTTGCTGGCATCGCCTTCTTCAGCTTCGGGTTAGTGGGATATGTAATCGCCGCCCTGTCTAAACGCCGTAAGTACGTCAACCAGAGAAACGCACCCACTGTGGCATATAATGGTAGGCCAGCAAATACTGCTCGGGCCGATACCACATTGTCACAATTAGAGGAAGCTACTGTAGACCTGCAAGCTAGTCCATCAGATGTGGGCTTAAGCGCTGGATCAGAAGCAACGCCAACTTACAACGACCCGTTGCCGCCATATAGTGCTGCGGGACCGAGCTCTCAGCATCATCTGTTGACATTGTCCGATATCCCGACGGTCGTCCTTCCGTCTGCTCCGCCAAAGGAGGGGCGAGACTGTGATAGAGCAGGACGCACTTCGGGTGATCCTTCTCCTCCGCCTTCTTACGCTTTTGTGATGATGGAAACCATGTATCCAGATCTGAAGAAATGACATTTGCCAAGAGTATAAACTCGAATGTCGTACGGTGAACTTCGATCGTACAAGAAATGATAAAA
Source organism: Echinarachnius parma (assembly GCA_037951105.1). NCBI lineage: Eukaryota > Metazoa > Echinodermata > Echinoidea > Clypeasteroida > Echinarachniidae > Echinarachnius > Echinarachnius parma. The sequence goes on along the minus strand of JBAMJV010000842.1, from coordinate 153,466 downwards.
AAAAACATGAAGAAGATGCGAGGTCGAGCTCCAATGCGGTGGAGAAGAGAGACTAGGACAGCTACTAAATTAGCTGCTTGGACGCTGTTGGAACCCGGTGGTCATGGTGATGGTTGATCCATCCCTTGCACAATGTACCATCAACGTCGTATGCGTCAGCGATGAAGGAATCCCTGTATCCTGATCTAAAGAAGTGATTGACATTTGCCAAGAGTCTGAAGTCGAAAGTACGGTGAAATTAAAGACAAATCATGATTCAAGTAGATGTAAGATCGAGCGCCAAACCGTTGGAGGGAGAGACTCGGTCGGTATATTGCAACAAAATTAGCAGCTTGGACAATATTTAGAACCCGACGATCATGGTGATGGTTGATCCATCCTTTGCACGATTTACCATCAACATCATACGCGTCAGTGATGGTGGAAGCCATGCATCCTAATCTAAAGAAGTTACTTTTGCCGAGAGTTAGAAGCAGAATGTACGGTGAACTTCAGACAATACATCGTGATTCATGAAGATGCGAGATCGAGCTCCAAAGCATTGGAGGGAGAGACTCGATCGACATTGCTACGAAATCTGCAGAATGGAAAATATTTCGAACCCGGTGATCATAAAGTGATAGTTGTTACAACCCTTGCACGATTTACCATCAACATCATACGCGTCAGTGATTAAGGAAGCCATGCATCCTGATCTATACACGTGACTTTTGCCAAGAGTTTGAAGTCGAGTGTACGGTGAACTTAGATTTTAACACATCTAATACATGAGTTTACAAGATACAGGATCGAGCTCCAATGCAGTGGAAATGAGAAAACCGAGAGTTAGAAGCAGAATGTACGATGAACTTCGGACAATACATCGTGATTCAAGAAGATGCGAGATCGGGCTCTAATGCGATGGAAAGGAGAAAATCGATCAGCATTGCTACACAACTAGCAGCTTAGGCAATGGTGGAACCCGCGGCGGTTGTGGTAGATCCATTTTTTTGTTTTACTTTTTCAACATCAACATCATTCGCGTCACATGGTGATGAGAGAATCCACGTATCCTAATCTGAAGTAGTAGTGACTCCTGAGTTGTTTTCTACTGAGATCTGATCTGGGGACAAGAAATGATTTAACACGACGCGGACAACCAGGAGAGACGCAGTATCATAGCGAAGCTATAAACTTCCAACTCAAGTAACTTCGTTCACAGTTTACCATAGACAGCCTACATAAAGGCAATGTGTTAAACAATTAAGCACTCTCCCGCAAAAGCGGGATCGCTCAGAGTCTCGACTTTTTGGGGTTCTTCCACTTCTTCCCACGGTGCTGTGCGAACGGAGCACGCCGTCAGCTATATTCTCGTTCCAGACCGTATGGAGTATTAGAAACCAAATTACACGGCCATCGATCACTAAATACTTTTTAAATGCCCCTTTAGTACGATGGTATTTATCATTTAGCTCAAAAGCGTTTAATGAACGGTCATAAACCTCAAAGTCATACAGTAATTCGCTGTAAAAGCTGACGCACATTTCCGCTTTTTTAACCAGGAAAGTAGTGTTCTTTTTCAATGAAACTTTCACACATCATTCGGACATATCTTTATGATTTTGGTCAAGGATAGAAGTCTGAAATGTCATTTAGGGCAATATCTGACACTTTAAAGACTTGCACCTTTAAAGAAATAAAGAAATTATGCATTTTATCGATGACAAGTAAACTGTTGAATGTGACAAGGAAACGCCGCAGCTGTTTGATAATTAGGTGTTTATCAGACACCAACATAATACCGTTTATTTTTATTAATTATTGTTAAAAACTGCTTTACAATAGCGCACTGTAACACAAAATAAGTGGCCCATATATGTTCGTTTAATGTTGTGCCAGGGAGTTAACCGCTTGGCACACAATACTAGTGGAAATTGCTCCTTAAAATTTCGCCACTGCCAGTCATGAAGGAGAGTTTTGGTACAGAGGGCACGTCACAAAATATTTGTTGTGAGATAGTGAAAAACTGATTGTCAAATTCGAAAGAACATGCAATTTCAATGACAGAATAAATTGTATTTTATCAAAATCGATTCAGAAATGGCTGAAATATCCATAAACATAACCATTTGTAATAATCGTGGGGCACCACAATTACTGTATTCGATCATTTTGAACCAGCTGAAAACAAATTTGTTAAATGCTTCTTCTTTTCAAAAATTTACAAAAGAGATTTTTAAATAGTTGTTGATTATCTCTCTCACTCTTTCAACAAAACTTCACATGCACAATATTTGATTTAAAATGGTTAAAACCGACGAGTGTTTAGAGAGCGCCCTCTTGAGTTTTAACGGCTCTTGTTGAATGATAACAGGGTTTTTACTTAGCCATTTGTAATTTTGTATTCCTTTCGAGCATGGTGGAGTTATAACTCTTAGTTTGTAATGTAATGGTGCAGGTTTTGGTTACTAAAATTCAGTTTGACCAAAACTGTACTCTCTATACCAAAACTCAACTATCACTTTAAGTGTTGTAGTAATACTTTATGATCCCAATAATAGCTATGAAGTTTTCCATTCTACATGAAACAACAAAAGACCACTTGAGAAATATCATGATTAGATTAGTCTTCGTGGTGATTTAAACGGTTCGCATTATCCAGTGTATACTTGTTGATTTGTTGCCATCCCGTTACTGTTAGCAACCACTGGAATTAGGACGGAGGGCCTTTAGCCCTAGTTATTCAGGTGACTTTTTTCCAAGCCCTGGCATTCCAGTGGTTGCAATAGAGTGGTGAAGTGTGATGTCATCAAACATCTATTTTTAGAATTTTCGAATTTGAACGTCATTTTCAGAAAGAACATACAAAATAATGTCCAACTACCGAAAATCAATTGAATATGTTAAGTATTGGCTGAGATATGCCCATCCGAATGAATTTTTCTTCAATGGGCAATCAGTGTTATAGTGCTTTGGTTCATAAAGTTATGAAACCAGGGTACTATAAAACTTATTGCCTATTGACAAAAAAAATAATTCGGATGGGCATATCTCAGCAAATACCTAACGTATTCAATTGATTTTCGGTATTTGGACATTATTTGTTATGCTCTTTCGGAAAATGAAGTTCAAATTTGAAAATTCTAAAAATATACTTTTATGACGTCATGGCATCTGTACTCTTTTTATTCACTTTGTCACACTTCTCTTGTATTCTTGATTAGCCGGATAAAATAATTATTATAATAATCACACACTTCTTTTGATTAAGAACTTTATTTCGTTGGTCTTTTGCAAAATGCTGACAGGCGACACACCAATATTGGAAAATATTTTTTTCAAGAAAAAATACATTTATCTGCTAAATTTTCTTCTGAACTATTTGATAAATTCACTATTTCACGTACAATCTAGCTCATTCCAGTATTTTATATTTCTTTTTGCAAATGCAATAAATAACATACTATACAAAATATAACATTATACACAATATTATTGAGCGATCGCATGTCATTAAAATATGCGGACAATTTAGATAATGGCAAGAATACACATAAACAGATAGTACGTAACCAAACCATATAAATGAATACATACAATTGATTTCCACTAAAATATCAAAATACTCATTGTAATGGTAATCCCACACAAGCAAATTAGGAAGGACATACGTTTGAATTCCAAAAGTGGAAGGTATTCCCCTAATCAGAAAAAATTACATTTTGACGGTGGGAGTTTGAATCTGAACAGCTCATTAGTTTAACAACAAGCAAAAGAAGGAGATTTGTTTTCTCCAAAAAGAAGAAGGTATCCCAGAAAAAAGGGAAAATTTTAATGGTGGGAAATCAAATCTGAATACTCAGTAGCTCACTAGTTTAAAGGGGAAGGAACCCCTAGCCTTTTGACTTACTGGATGTGATGAGAGCATAACTACTATCATTGCTAGTCACTTATTTCCTCATGAATATTCCCGATTACAAAAATAATCAATATTTTATGGACCACTGTCGTCTGCTTTCAATGGCCATAGGAGGCGGCCATTTCTTCAACTTCTCGCGGTGAAATGACGTGGCAGGCGGAGAACACAATAGCATTATCGTAACCTGCTATTGTGTTCTCTGCCGAACACGTCATTTCACCGCGAGAAGTTGGAGAAATGGCCGCCTCCTGTGGGCATTGAAAGCAGACGACAGTGGTCCGTCAAATATTGATTATTTTCATTATTGGGAATATTCATGAGGAAATAAGTGACTAGAAATGACAGGAGTTATGCTCTCATCACATCCAGTAAGTCAAAAGGCTAGGAGTTCCTTCCCCTTTAATCACAAGCAAACAAAGGAAAATTTTCTTCTAAAAAGTAGGTTTTCCCTTAACAGAAAAAGGGAAAATTTGAACGGTGGGAATTCAAATCTGAATAGCTCACTAGTTTAACAAACGGAATAGAAGGACTCCCTCTCTTGTTTTTTAAGTAGACAGTGGCATAGCAGTGACTTATTCATTGCGGAGAGGCCGGGGAATCAACACCTGTGCATTTCATTATACTTAATTTTGTTTATCCTTTTGCTTTTTGTTCAACTTTTCAAATTATTTTGGGTTCACGTGCCTTCACACAGTCGGGGAGTGTAAGAATGAAATCTAAATCACCCTTCAAAATCTACATATACATGTTTGTGCACAGTAGTTGATGAATAGTTAAATAAATCAGATATGCAGAAAATGCAGGTGGATTTCAAGACGTGATTGTGTCGTTAGTTTGATTTCCACCATCGTGGTAATCAAGTCGGTCACATTCTTATCAGTTTCTGACAGTTGTATCACTACTGTCAAAAATCCCACGCTGTGTTAACTGCCCCCCCCCCCCCCCCCGAGGCCCAGTGCTATCACAGAGATCTGCCCTGGTTCTAAGAAAGTGCCAACCCTGATAAAAATCTACTGGATGCAGGCTTGAGTGCTAAAAAATCACGATAATCACGACCACAGTTTAAGCCCTCAAAGTGAGGTTTTCATCTAACAGGAGAATCACGTAATGATAAGTTATGTACAGTTGCACACAATGACAAATAATCAAATTCTTATATATCCCTATTTAATGTAGTCATACAAATATTGTTGTACATATATAATTGCTCCTGTTTATTTAGTTGAGCACTTTAACCATGGTGATTTGCACTATTTATACTATTACTCTATCCCTCTCTATTCATTTTGGAAACCTGGAGTTAATAATCAAATGCATCTTCAGTATTTGGTTATAGGTATAAAATGGTCATTAAAATGCAAATATGTATATGTATGAATCATGTTAACAGAGAACAAAGGCATTTACATTATAGATTATATCATCCACAAGAAAGTTAGTTCTGTAGACAGGTGACTTCCATAGACAGGCTCCATTATACCATTTCCTCTGATATGAGTGCAGGGGACCACTCTAGGTGGCTACTATAATACAGGGAAACCCCGTTATAACGAGCTCGCTTATAACGAGGTAGCGTTTATAACGAGGAGAATCCTTTGGTCCCGATTGTTCCAATGGCATAATGCTCCACTTATAACGAGCTCGGTTATAGCGAGATTCCGGTTATAACAAGGTAAAATCGATAGTCCCGACTACCTCGTTATAACGGGGTTTCCCTGTACTATAATAATAAAATAGATCGTATTTGTATAGCGCCTAATGCAGAACAGCCTCTAAGCGCTAATTATTATCCCTGGTCATTTGGTACACTTCAGACCCGCACAATTATCTTGTACACATTCTCAACTCCCCGGGGAGCATACTAGCTGCGGGCAACCATATTGGTACACCAAGCTAATTTTCACCAGACCAGGTACTATAGGCATATTGGCTGCTATAGACAGGTGACCTCTACAGGTGGGCTCCTAAATATTGTATATATCTCTGTAGGGAATCACTCGAGGTGGCTACCGTATAGGCAGGAAGGCTGCTTTACACAGGTGGTCTCTACAGATAGGTTCCTAATATGTGACCGGCTATAGCACAACCCGGCAATTGTCGGTAAAAATCAAAATGTAGATTTTCATACCATTACAAAGGCCTCATCACATGTTTTCATTTCATGCTTTGTTCTAACTAATTGGTCAATAATTGGCGAAGATATGATTGTTTCAATTTTACAATTATACGTCTTTTTACACACATTGTGTGAACTTAAAATGCCAATTTCTTCAAAACATGAATTACCGACAAGTGTCGGGTTTTGCGAAATAGCCGGTCACATATTGCTTTAATCTGCGGAGGACCCACAATTTTGGTGATTTCACAATGATGGCAGCAGCTGCTCAGGCTGGGGAATAATAATCTAAATTGCAACTAATTCAGATTGAAATTGCACATGCATGCAGAGGGCTGTTTCACACAGATTCTTAAATGAACTTTACTCTAAGTTGGACCTAACTATTATGGAAAGCCATTTGTAGCCTTGGAATACAATATATTCAAAGGCGAAAGGCTAAAATATTTCAGAGGTTTCATAAATGTTACATCTAGAACATGAACTCTCCTTGATAATAGAAAACATTTATGCTTCAAATCAACATTTCATGCCTTTGAAAAGGGACTTGTCCAACAAGTTAACAAATTAACAAATGGCTTTCCATAATAGTTAGGTCAGGCAACTTAGAGTTAAGTTCAACTTTGAATCTTTGTGAAACACCCCCCGGGTTTGGTCCGGAAACTACATTTCTAGATATAAATCATTACATTGAATCAGCATAACTTACATTGGCTTTCACACATGAATAAGGTCTATATTACGGCTCATACTAAACATACAGCATAACTGCGGGCAAGAATATACATGCATAAAGGTGGAACATTTTTCTCAAGGTCTTTGGTAAGAACGATAATTACATTTTTTTACATTTGGTGAACTTTCAACAAATTATCATCTCTAACGGCACATAATTGCTTAAAAATAACAAGTTTATGATATAGGTTATGACTAATGTAACTTACTAATTTTGAATCAAAACCTAATGTGATGTGGAATATTAAGGTGATCCATTACCTTTTGAGAAAATTCGACCAATGTCACTTGGAGCTTTCACACTTCTCGTGTACCTTGTTGTTTGGCTTATGGTAACAGAAGAATAAAATGGGTTTTGATTTGTCAATGAGGATAGGTGACTCATCGCTGACAAGATTGCCTGCTAATTTAGTCGATTTCAACCAAAATCACTTGGAGCTTTCACACTTCTCGTGTACCTTGTTGTTTGGCTTATGGTAACCATGGTAACAGAATAATTAAATGGGTTTCGATTTTTCAAATGTCTCACTAATTATGGAGATATTCAAGATTGAATGTTAAAGCATCTGTGGATGCTTTCAACTGTAGTCAAGACTATCCGAATTCAGAGACTAAATCCTCCATAGTATTCCAATTTGGATACGTCAAGTTCACGTGAAAGATCAAGATAAAGTCAGACATTGATTTGCTTTCTTTTTTCTCCCTAGGTAAACATTGTTTCTTTTCTTTGAAAATCTCACATATCTTTTTCAAGAACCTTCCAATTATTATCAAAGAAGTCTCAGATATCACTTTGGGGTAAAATATATAAAGTTAATCATTAATGGATCACTTTAAATAGTCTTTTTTGACGTATAATATAAGTCAGAATTTATTTATTTCAAACATCTTAAATTGTCAAAATTTTCATCAAACTGTTTGGATTGGACATGCATTTCTATTTCATTTAGAGTCAATGAAGGAAAAATGTATATTTCATAAATTGCACAAATCAACAAATTATGATAAGATTTAGTCAACATGCAAGTTCAATGGGACTTTCTTGTGAATACTTGAATTAAAATTGCAAACTACTAAAAGTCAATTGGCAAACATAATTTCTCAAATATTTCATGAATAAAACTGCATTGCAAAAAGAAAGCAGACAATTATTTCAGCACAAGCAAAATGCCAAACAAATTGTTTTAGGCATTGTAACTGTTTTTTTTTACAATAAATAATAATTAATTTGGAGGGAATATAATGTATAAAATGAACAAAATTGGCCATATTAATAAACATAAAGTTGCCTCACAGAAAACAATTTTAGCATTTCAAAAACTATTTCAAAGGTAATATGACCGACATGTGATATTAGCCAAAAATGGGTAGAACAGTTCTAGGCCCATTACAGAAAGAGATACAATCGATTGTTACTATCGATTGTAAGTCAGAAAATGCATGCGTTTCAACCAATCAGATTTGCGCATTTAGAACACATGATCTGACTTACAATAAATTGTAACTTACTGTAATTAATTGTAACTTACAATTGATTTTATCTCTTTCTGCCACTGGGCCCTAATGTGGTACATGTATATGCATTATTACACATATATAACAATCATATTCACCTAATAAGTATATAAGTATTCCAATCTAAAATCTAAAATTATATAATAATCTATACTACAAAGGTTTGTCAATTCAAAGTGTCCTACTAGTGTTGCACAGACATACTCTTTCTAAATAAATAATTTACCTCAATTTTAAATAAATTACTAAATCCAACCGAATCAAATAAATTACTAAATTCAAACTAATCAAATAAATTACTAAATTCAACCTAAATAAAACATTGAATTCTCATTTAACCAGAGAATATATGTACAGTTAACAACACAATTATTCATACCCCTAGTGGAATTTCAGTTTTTTATGTTTTTCGGAAAAACGACAGATGGACACGCACTATTTTGGCCGTAGTTGGATAGCTTTAGTTGAAAGGTAAAAATTCAGAATGGTTTTTGTATAACCTCATTTGCATAACAAAGAGCATACTGCTTTGTTTGTATTTTGACTTGCTCAAAATTATTCATACCCTTTGTCAATAAAAACTATAAAAGATAATATCACACTCAATATTCAATTGCAAAGCCTTTGTTCTTGATCACAGCATCCAGGCGGTTTCTGTAGCTGTTCACGAGGGTTTGGCAGAGCTCCACAGAAATGTTGGCCCACTCTTTCTTGGCGAAGACGTCTAGTTCTGTCAGGTTGGAGGGCCAGCAGGCATGCACTAGCCTTGACTGTTTTCCACAGATTTTCAATGGGATTCAAGTCCGGGCTTTGACTTGGCCATTGTAGCACCTCCACGCTGTTATCCTGGAACCATTTCTTGACTGCCTTTGCTTTATGTTTAGGATCATTGTCCTGTTGGTATGTCCAGTATCGGCCGATATGGAGATTTTCTGCAGACTGCCTGATGTTGTCTTCCAGAATTTGGATGTTCTCCTCCTTCTTCATAATGTCTTCTACTTTTATAAGACTGCCAGGTCCACTTGCAGAGAAACAACCCCAAAGCATGATGCTCCCACCACAAAACTTCACGGTTGGCACAGATTGGGTGAGATGGGCACCAAGGTTTCAGCGCAGACTATACACCGCACACTGCACAAGGAAGGGCTACATGGTTGTCGTCCAAGGAAGACCCCTCTCCTCACTCAGAAGCATCGTAAAGCGCGACTTACATTTGCCAGAGAGCACCGAGACAAGGATCAACATTTCTGGTCATCAGTTCTATGGTCAGACGAGACAAAGATGGAGCTTTTTGGCGACAGGGATGTTTCCTTCGTTTGGCGCAAGAAAGGCAAGGCATACAACCCAAAGAACACTGCCAACCGTGAAGTTTGGTGGTGGGAGCATCATGCTTTGGGGTTGTTTCTCTGCAAGTGGGCCTGGCAGTCTTATAAAGGTAGAAGGCATAATGAAGAAAGAGCAGTACATCCAAATTCTGGAAGACAACTGCAGGCAGTCTGCAGAAAATCTCCATATCGGCCCATACTGGACATACCAACAGGACAACGATCCTAAAGATAAAGCAAAGGCAGTCAAGAAATGGTTTCAGGATAACAGCGTGGAGGTGCTACAATGGCCAAGTCAAAGCCCGGACCTGAATCCCATTGAAAACCTGTGGAAAACCATCAAGACTAGGGTGCATGCCCGCAGGCCCTTCAACCTGACAGAACTAGAGGTCTTCGCCACTGAAGATTGGGCCAAAATTCCTGTGGAGCTCTGCCAAACCCTCGTGAACAGCTACAGAAACTGCCTGGATGCTGTGATCAAGAACAAAGGCTTTGTAAATGACTATTAACTGTGATATTATCTTTTATAGTTTTTATTGACAAAGGGTATGAATAATTTTGAGCAAGTCAAAATACAAACAAAGCAGTATGCTCTTTGTTATGCAAATGAGGTTATATAAAAACCATTCGGAATTTTTACCTTGCAACTAAAGCTATCCAACTAGGGCCAAATTAGTGCGTGTCCATCTGTCGTTTTTCAGAAAAACATAAAAAACTCAAATTCCACTAGGGGTATGAATAATTGTGTTGTTAACTGTATATGTCACACTATTTCATCTAAAATGCTCTTCCTTCTAGTCGGTCTCATACAAACTTCCTGCCCTGCGCTTTATTTATTTGTTGTTTATATCTATTGAGTAGCATCTCTCTTAAAGGGGACCACCAGGCAAAGGACAACACATTATTATATGTTTTGGTACCGTTTTGTGATATCAAATAGATACCCAACATTTTGCAAAGGGTTGTGTAATTCATAAACAAAGCAATTAATTTCCACCACTTACGGAACCACGGCTATCTCGTGGTTCCACACGGGCCAGGCATTTGCGAGTGCGGCAATGCAATTCACGCGTACGTCAATAGAATCCCGGATGATTCGTTTACTCTGCATAGAGCGCCGCTGGCTCGGCTCGCATAATAGTCTGCGCATTCAGACCGCATGACCGCATGGCTAAGAATGGTGATGCGTTTTCCAATTATATATTTTTTCTGAAAACATATTTTTGTGAACTTATTGAAGGAATGGAATACTAAAGATGTTACCTTTCTATAAAAAGATTATTATTTTGGGGTGGTGGTACCCTTTAATAGCCGACATAAATGTCAAAAATGTAAAATCTAAATTACAGTCAAACCTGAGTATAGCAACCACTTAAGTGAAATAAGAAAAGTGGCCACTGACAGGTGACCTCTACAGACAAGTTCCATAAGACTGTTTTTCAAAATATTTGGTGGCCACTATAGACAGGTTCATAAGACCGTTTTTCTCTTTAGGAGTACACTTTTGGTGTAGCTTTTGGGTAGCCGCAATAGACAGGGGGCCGCTGAAGCTGGTTTGACTGTAATTTTTCATCAGGTTTGACTGTACACAGGTGTGACTGTACACAGGTGTGTCTGTACTAGGTCAAACCATCCCGCTCTCTTCCCCATCCCCCATCCTCCTAGTCAGCCTCATCAACTCATCCCGCACAGCATTGGTGATCTGCGGCGCGTACTGTCCCCCCGCGGGATACCGCAAGTTGTTTGAAACGTCCAACTCGTCGTAAAACTTGTCCACGGTCTTCCCGATGCCCCTCTCTCTGCCTTTCCCCGAGGAATCCCTCTGTTCCTTTGGCGAGGCGATGGGACTGCCGTCCTTGTAGTTAGTTCTCCTCGCTTTAGAGGCGTCACTTGTGAGAGGTTTGGAGATGCTAGGTTGGGGGATTTTACTCTTTGAGTCGCGTCCCCGCGAGCGGTTGTTACTCCGGTCAAAGGACCAGTTATAGTCTGGCTCTCCTTCTAGGAGGGCTACGTCTCTGATGTGAGACGGTTGCCGTGGCGACCCCGCATCCTCTTCCTCCACCTGTGGGTGATGATGCTGTTGTTGTTGCTTGGTGGATAGCATCTCCTGTAGCATGTCGGCGTAGCGTTCCACCATCCCTCCTCCCTGCTGCTTGTTGCCACGGAGACTGTCTCCATCCGGGATGCGCTCCCGGGAACCCTGGAATCCCACCTTGTGATTGGCTGAGCCTGGAAATCCTGGCTTCTGATTGGTTGATGGACCTCTGGGTGATGTCACTGGTGTTATGTTCAGCCCACCAGGTAATGATGGCTAGAAACATACAAAAGAAAATAAAAATGCATAATAATAATAATAATACAGTCAATCCTGACTATAAAGACCACCCCGGTTAGCCGTGATCTCCACCACGGTGGAAATCAACTCAACCATTTTAATAGCTTTCGTCAACATTCCATGCCCTGTTAACTGCCCCCCCGAGACCTAGTGGTATTATAGAGATAATCTCCTCCGGTTACACGCAGTAAACCGATAAGAACGGTGCAAACGGTGATAAAATTCTACTAGAGGCACGAATCTCTCAACCTCTCCTCAGGCCTGAGAAGCGGTTATTTTCTAACTTGGGTGAAACGTATGGCAAGGGAGACACAAAAGATGGTCTTTATCAGCAGGCAGTCTTTATGGGGGAGGGGGAGGGGGGGGGAGTGGGGGTATGGGAGGATTATTGTGTTTTTTATGTTGTTATGTTTTTTCTCAAATTCCTATTTCTGCTTGTAAAAAAATGTACTATCATAAGGCGGAACAATGCAATTTTTATACAGAATCCAATGCGACTAGAAAAAACATGACCACTATTAAAAGATTGTGTATTTATTGTGCAATTAATCTGTTGTGAAAAACCTTACCATTATTTTTAAAACTGCCAAAAGATTTCAGTGACTCAATTGGTCCATTCAGGACTGCTTGATTTTGTTATACCACTTTTTCTCCAGTCCTGGGGGTTGCGTAAATAGTTGTGATCAATCGCAAAGTTGCCATTAATTGCATGTCAGAATATATGCGCAATGACTTGCGCATTAAAGCACATTTTTTGACTTGCAATTGATCATGACTCCTTATGCAACACCCCCCGGAACGAGTTTAAGCAAAGTTTTTATTACCAAATATTCCACACAGCCAAAACAAGATTTCAAGAAACCATAAAGTTTTTTTTCTACGTATCTGACGTTGCCTAAACATGATTTGCTGGTTTATTCCCAAAAATGAGCAAAACAAGATTTCTGTGACCTTAAAGGGATAGTTGAGTTCTGATAAAGAGAGTACAGTTTTGCTCAAACTGAATTTTAGTACATTACAAACTAATAGTTATAACTCCACCATGTTCGAAAGGAGTACAAAATTACAATTGACTAAGTCAAAAGCCTGCTATCATTCAAAAAGAGCTGTTGAAACTCAAGAGGGCGCTCTCTAAACACTCATCGGTTTCAACAATTTAAAATAAAATATTGTGCATGTGATGTTTTGTTGAAATAGTGATTAGATAGAGAGATAATCAACAACTATCTAAAAACCTCTTTTGTAAATATTTGAAAGAGGAAGCATTTAAAACAAAATTTAACGGCTGGTTCAACATTGTCAAATAGTTGTGGGGCCCCACATTTATTACAAATGGTTATGTTTATGGATATTTCAGCCATTTCTGAACCGATTTTGATCAAATAAAGTTTATTCTGTCATTTAAATTTTATGCTCTTTCGAATTTGTCACTCAGTTTTTCATTATCTCACAAACAAATTTGTTTGTGTAGTGCCCTCTATACCAAAACTCAACTATCCCTTTAATTAAATGAAGCTCATCATTTAATGAAGCTCTTAGAGATGATTATCAATCATATTAGGCGCTATATAAGTTGAGTACATTATTATTATTATGTTTCAGTGACTTACTGGTTCTTGTGTGGGAGACAACCTTGACACTTCATCTGCAGCATTATACGGACTCCACACCAGACTGCTGCCCTCTGTTGCCGGTTTGTTGACAGGGATGACCACTATTCTGCTAGTCTGACCACCATCCATGGTTTGTGTTCCTCCATCTGATGAAGTAATGAGTAACATTTATTTGTAAATGATTCTAGTTAGTTAATTTTATGATTGACAGAATCAATACTGCCAACATATTTCACAAATGACTAAAGTCTGCTGCCCTCTGTTGCTGATTTGTTGACAGGGATGACCACTACTCTGTTAGTCTAACTGCCATCCATGGTTTGTGTTCCTCCATCTGATGAAGTAATGAGTAACATTTATTTGTAAATGATTCTAGTTAGTTAATTTTATGATTGACAGAATCAATACTGCCAACATATTTCACAAATGACTAAAGTCTGCTGCCCTCTGTTGCTGATTTGTTGACAGGGATGACCACTACTCTGTTAGTCTAACTGCCATCCATGGTTTGTGTTCCTCCATCTGATGAAGTAATGAGTAACATTTATTTGTAAATGATTCTAGTTAGTTAATTTTATGATTGACGGAATCAATACTGCCAACATATTTCACAAATGACTAAAGTCTGCTGCCCTCTGTTGCTGATTTGTTGACAGGGATGACCACTACTCTGTTAGTCTAACTGCCATCCATGGTTTGAGTTCCTCCATCTGATGAAGTAATGAGTAACATTTATTTATAAATGATTCTAGTTAGTTATGATAGACAGAATCGATACTGCAAATTTCACAAATGACTAATAAAGTCTGCTGCCCTCTGTTGCTGGTTTGTTGACAGGGATGACCACTACTCTGTTAGTCTAACTGCCATCCATGGTTTGAGTTCCTCCATCTGATGAAGTAATGAGTAACATTTATTTATAAATGATTCTAGTTAGTTATGATAGACAGAATCGATACTGCAAATTTCACAAATGACTAATAAAGTCTGCTGCCCTCTGTTGCTGGTTTGTTGACAGGGATGCCCACCACTCTGCTGGTCTGAGCGCCATCCATGGTTTGTGTTCCTCCATCTGACAAGGAAATTAGAGACATTTTTTGGAGACATAATTTGTAATGATTTGCAGAATCAATGCTCCCAACATATTTCACAGATGACCAATAAAGTCTGCTGCCCTCTGTTGCTGGTTTGTTGACAGGGATGACCACTACTCTGTTAGTCTAACTGCCATCCATGGTTTGAGTTCCTCCATCTGATTAAGTAATGAGTAACATTTATTTATAAATGATTCTAGTTAGTTATGATAGACAGAATTGATACTGCAAATTTCACAAATGACTAATAAAGTCTGCTGCCCTCTGTTGCTGGTTTGTTGACAGGGATGCCCACCACTCTGCTGGTCTGAGCGCCATCCATGGTTTGTGTTCCTCCATCTGACAAGGAAATTAGAGACATTTTTTTGACACATGATTTGTAATGATTTGCAGAATCAATGCTGCCAACATATTTTGCAAATGACCAATAAAGTCTGCTGCCCTCTGTTGCTGGTTTATTTACAGCAATGACCATTGCTTGTCTAGTCTGACTGCCATCCATGGTTTGAGTTCCTCCATCTTATAAGGAAATGAGATACATTTATTTGAACATTATTTTAGTTAGTTAGGGTTGACTGCTATGTATTTCACAAATGACTAAAATCTGCTGGCCCTGTTGCTAGTTAATTTCCAGTCAATGGTGAAGGTTTGATCTACCCTTGTAAAAAATTTACCATGGTAAAACAATGGCACGGTACAATACCATGGTGACACGGTATATTGGCCCAGGTTCTGTACCATGGTATACCGTGGTTATACCATGGTAATACCATGGTTAAACTACATGAATGGGTACCACGATACCACAGTGGATACAATGGTATGGTATGGAATAACCATGGTAATACCATGGGTGCTATGGTACTACCATGGTCAAAATATGGGTACCATGGTATGGTACTACCATGAAAACCATGGTTTTACCATGGTACTTTTTTGTAGGGGGTATAACGCATATCTAGAGATCAGTGGAACTAGGGCTGGTCCTGTGGCATGGTCAAGCATATCTAGAGATCAGTGGAACTAGGGCTGGTCCTGTGGCATGGTCAAGCATATCTAGAGATCAGTGGAACTAGGGCTGGTCCTGTGGCATGGTCAAGCCCTTGCCCCTTGATTTCCACTTAAAGGGATAGTTTAGTTTTGGTATAGAGGGCGCTACACATAATAATTTTGTTTGAGATCTGAGTTTCAATTTCGAAAGAGCATACAATTTTAATGACAGAATAAATTTTATTTGATCAAAATCAGTTCTGAAATGGCTGAAATATCTATAAACATAATCATTTGTAATAATTGTGGGGCCCCACAAATATTCAATCATTTTGAACCAGCCGTAAAAAAAAAAAATGTATCCTCTTTACCAAAACTCAACTACCCCTTTTTTTACGAGATTTTACACTCTCTAGATAGAGTTCATACACCGCACACCAGGTTCTCGTAGGCAAAAAGTTGGAGCCGTTCTCTACGAGATTCTGAAATCCCCATAGACTTTGTATACAGACCACCCGGTTCCCATAGTCAGGGGTTAATATATTTCTGTATTTCCTGAAAAGCTTACCTCTTAGAAGGTCCTTTGGTTTCTTTTTAGGGACTGGTGGGTTCCCAGGTGCATAAGCTGACAGACTTTTCCTGTAGGGTGATACAAAAAATAACACAAATATCAACAACAAAAGTAACTACCTGTCTACCAGAATACAATCGCTTTCTACATGTGCATTGTATCGATTTTTTTCGGGTGGGCATGAGCGGAAAAATAACTATAGCTATTGTAACTCTATGATGTGGTCTCCTAGGATGTTTATAATAAAACAATAACATGCATTACAAATATCAGTTAACCCGACATTAGAACAATTAATTTCTGCATGTATTTCCCTCAGCTGGGCATTATAGGGATAGTATACATGAACTTCAGGTCTTGAAAACAGAATTTTAGTAACTACAAATTGCCAATTATCATTAAAAACTAACAGTTATAATTCAATGATGCTTGAAAGGTAGAAACAAGTATATCTGTGAAAGAACCTGTCCATGTTTTTGCATTACAAATAATAAACGTTATGAAAATCTAATAATTATTAAACATCCACCATTATCCTCATTATTATCATCATCATTTTCATCATCATCATCATCACCATAATCATGTTCATCATCATCATCATCATCATCATCATCATCATCATCATCATCATCATCATCATCATCATCACCACCACCACCATCACTATCATCATCAGAGATGCCAACCTTCACAAACCAAACAAAGTATTCTAAGAGGTAAAAAACAGTATTTTTAACCCCAAAAAAGTATTTTCAGAGCTGCCAACCTTTAGAGGCAAAAAAACATTTGTTCGCAAAGCCAATTCGTGCAGCAAAAATACCCTTTACGCGCGTGTTAATATAAAAGTTGGTACCAGCGTTTGTATGACTTTGTTCGGTTCATTTGTGTTATATTTAAAATATGTATCTGGAGTAATAGTTTATCAGGGTTCAACGTAAATTTTGTTGCCGTTTTCCGATCGTTTCTATAGGGATTACCAACAAAAAAATAATTAAAAAAATTAATAAACAAATAAAAAATAAAAAATAAATCGTGTTTTTTTTGCTTTGTTTTTTCCAAGAAAACGTATTTTATTAGGGGAAAACGAACTGCCGTATTTTGCGTGAAAAAAACGTAACAAATACGGCAAAAACGGAACGGTTGGCATCTCTGCATCAACATCATTATCACCACCATCATCATCATCATCACTACAATCATCATCATTTTCATCATCATCATCATCATCATTACCATCATCATCACCATCATCACCATCATCATCATCATTACCATCATTATCATCACCATCATCACCACCACCACCCCCACATTCACCATTACCATCACCATCACCATCACCATCACCATCACCATCACCATCACCATCTTCATCATCATCATCATTATCATCATCATCACCATCCCCAGTCAGCATTATTAATATCACATATGCAAGCTAATCATTATTGCATCAAGTAAGACAGATTGTTGCTATCATCATGGTCACCACCATTATCACCGTCGTCATCATCATCTACATCACCACCACCACCACCATCATCATCACCATCATCATCATCACCACCACCAACATCATATTCATCATTATTGTTGTATCACAATTCACAGAATGTTACCCACTTACTCTGGTTTTGAATGCATAGCCTGGACTCCTTTTCCTTCTCTACCGCTCAGATTCTGAAAAAAAAATGACATAAATCCATAAAAAACGTCATTCACTTAAGAATTATCACTCAATCACTTTAGGATGCTACTATAGAGTACCAAAGTGTGACGTCAGAGCTATTCATTGCCATGAGTGATGGTTCTAAACAATGTCGGGCAAGTAATGAATTGGTGATCTAGCGGTTGCTAAGAAGGCAATCGTCCGGCTCCGACCCACTACTAAATGCCAGTATGAAAGGAAAAGTTGGTTAGAACCATTATGTATGCCATAACAAAAGCATGTGACGTCACTACTTCGGTACTCTATAGGCAGGTTGGTCGCTCTAACAGGGGGCCACTAAGACAGGTTTGACTGTAGTTCCTGCCTTTGAGACATGTTTTCTCCCCATATCTAAATCAAACTAGATGGATCTTCGACTGCGCGCAGTCGAAAATGATGCCTCCGCCATTATGCAATTTATTTATGTCAAGCCCAAATCAACATGTACACAGAATTAATTCTGTCAACTCAATTTTGATGGTACTCTGTCTTTTAGATCTTGACGTATCACAATTATGAGCTATAAGTGACCTTGACCTTTGCCCTCATGACCCCAAAATCTAATGACTACAATTGTTCCCTATTATACATTCAGGTATCAAGTTGGATTGAAATCTGATATTCAATTCTTGAGATTTCCAATCTCAAGCTACTTTTACATATAATGAGCCCTGTGACCTTTGACCTCATGACCCCCAAAATCTAATCAGTTCATTGGCTCTCCAAGGAACATACATGTACCAAGTTTGGTCAGAATCTGTCAATCCCTTCTTGAGATTTACGCGATCACGAGCTATTTTTGCATATATAATGAGCTATGTGACCTTTGACCTTTGACCTCATGACCCCAAAATCTAATCAGATCATTGGCCCCCTAAGATACATACATGTACCAAGTTTGGTCAGAATCTGTCAATCCGTTCTTGAGATAACGCGATCACGAGCTATTTTTGCATATATAATGAGCTATGTGACCTTTGACCTTTGACCTCATGACCCCAAAATCTAATCAGATCATTGGCCCCCTAAGATACATACATGTACCAAGTTTGGTCAGAATCTGTCAATCCGTTCTTGAGATAACGCGATCACGAGCTATTTTTGCATATATAATGAGCTATGTGACCTTTGACCTTTGACCTCATGACCCCAAAATCTAATCAGATCATTGGCCCCCTAAGATACATACATGTACCAAGTTTGGTCAGAATCTGTCAATCCGTTCTTGAGATAACGCGATCACGAGCTATTTTTGCATATATAATGAGCTCTGTGATCTTTGACCTTTGACCTCATTACCCCAAAATCTAATCAGATCATTGGCCCCCCAAGATACATACATGTACCAAGTTTGGTCAGAATCTGTCAATCCGTTCTTGAGATAACGCGATCACGAGCTATTTTTGCATATATAATGAGCTGTGTGACCTTTGACCTTTGACCTCATGACCCCAAAATCTAATCAGATCATTGACCCCCCAAGATACATACATGACCCAAGTTTGGTGAAAATCCGTTAATCGGTTCTTGAGATAACGCGATCACGAGAACGGGACGTAGGTACGGACGGACGTACGGACGGACGGACAACCCGAAAACATAATGCCTCCGGCTACTTCGTTGCGGAGGCATAACAACACAAGATTGATTTAAAGCGTAGAACCTTCACTATCATCAAATGCCATAAATACAATTTTAATTTGTCAAACTTATTGGTCCTTTTGTGACGAAGGGTCACATATTATTAAGATAATGAACACAAACTGATGAAAAAATCATAAACTATATATATTGTATTTTACCTGACTGTGCGACAGATCAGTAGTCATGGGAACAACAGTATTTCTTGAAGGGCTTGTCCGGCCGACCAATGAGAAGGCTTCGTCTATCAGAGCATGCATCTTCTGTCTGGTTTCTTGGAGCGATTCTGGCTTTCCATCTTTTTCATCCTGTAGGGAAAAGAAAATCAAAATGATGAGACATCAGTCCAAATACGAACTGTAACAATAACATTATTCCGAAGCCATTCTAGCCGTTATTCATCTAGGAATCTCGATCCCTCCGTTTCCAGTAGACAATCTTTTGGTTTGTCACCTTGGCTTTATCATCCTGTACATTAAAGGGGACCACCGGGCAAATAACAACACATTACTACATGTTTTGGTACTGTTTTGTGATATCAAATAGATACCTAACATTTTGCAAAGGGTTGCAAAGCAATTAATTTCCACCACTTACGGAACCACTACTATTTCCTGGTTCCTGGTTTGCGAGTGCGCCAATTCTCCTCACGCGTACGTTTGTAGGCAATATAATTCCGAGTGATTCGCTTGCTGCACTCGCAGTAGTCTACACAATTCAGACCGCATAAACGCATGCTTTAGAATGGTGATGCGGTTTCCAATTTTTTTTTCTTTTTTTTCTGCAAACATATTTTTGTGAACTTGTTGATGGAATGGAATACTAAAGATGTTACCTTTCTATTATACAAATATTAGTTTTGGGTGGTGGTACCCTTTAAAAAGAAATTCAATTAAAACTATGAGACATCAAAAAAAGAAAGTTTACAAGTTAATCATTCCACAGCAATTCTAGCTGTAAAGCTAGTACACAGGGTAGGAAATATACGGGGGCCGAGGGCGATTTTGCCACCTAATTTTCAAAATGGCCCCCTAAATGCAGTAGCTAGCCCCTAAAATTACCATAGGGTATTATGGGAAATATTTTGTGATATCCATCAGATTGAAAAAGTAGCCCCCTAAAATAAAAAAATTAATTCCTGCATTGCTAGTACAGTCCAATCAGTCAATAGGCCACTTGTCTATAATGTCCAACAAATTGTATCACTGGCAGTGAAAACAAATTATTTTAAATTGTCTATAGCGGTTACCAGTCTACAATGGCCACTTGTATTGTTTCTCCTTGGTGGTCACTATACACAGGTTTGACTGAAGTATGTTCATACCCCCAGTGTATTCATCTAAGAATCTAAATCTGCTTTTTATGGATACTTTTGTTTACAATAGATTCATTTTTGTTTGTCATCTATATCATCCTGTACATTAAAAAGAAATTCAATAAAAATAATCCTAAAAACCTAAATTTACCATAGTCGTGTATTATGTGAACAATTTCTGGATATCCATCAGATTGGAAAAGTAGCCCCCGAAAATTAATTCCTGCATTGCTCTCATACTCATGCCATAATCCAAATCAATATTTAACTAGAAACATTAGGCCCGTTCACACAGGGTTATTTTGTGCGATTTGCATCACGATCAGAATTTCAAAACTATTTGCCCCCTAAACACACAGAAAAAAATTGCACTTGACCACACATAAAGTACATCAGGGCTGACACTAGCACCTGGCCTATTGCCCAGGGCAAGTAAAAATTGAAGCCGGGCAAGTAAAATTTCATAAACTGTCTAATCTGGTTGCCTGATCGGGCAAATAACATTTCTGTTCAACTAATGAGAGTAAAATGTTATTTCTTTTTCTCCAGAAACAAGAGAGACATTTGCCAAACAAATTGATTGAGCTACCGAGCAGAATTATGGGCAAGTAAATTTTCTGTTAGGGCAAGTAAATTTGAAAATCCCTGATTTTGGTTGCCTCCACAGGCAAGTAGAAAGAAAAGTTAGCATGGAGGCTTGACTGTACATGTATGGGCTGAAAGTTGGCTTTTACCCCCCTAAATACTGTTCAATGCCTATTGTGTACCCAGGGGCTTAATCTTGTACTTCACAGTCATGGACATCCTGTATTCAACTGAGCAGAGTGCTGATTTTATTTCCTATTCATAATCCACACTCCAGTGGCATCGTTGTGAAATGGTTGAATGAATTGATTGAAAAGGCCTTAAATCCTAGAGGGTTACTTATTTGTAACCTTTTCAAAACCATACAATCGGTGGGGGTGGTGTTAGAGTGAATATTCCAATTAAAAAAAGAGCTTATTGAATGTTGTATGGGAAATGAATAAATACATTTGGTTACCATGGTAACACCAATAACACTTGGTGAATATGTTTGCATCTAGATTATCTGAAGCATACGCCGGTTAAGTTATCATTGCATTTAAAATTACATTTGGAAATTCACATGATTATATTGAACCAGCTGAGTGACATGCTTTTCAAAATGTAGACCATCAACAGATATATTCAGATTCTTTGCACATTTGTTTATGAATCATGTTAGTGTTTGTAAGTATTACACACATTGTTCAACTGAATGGATGTAAACTTAACATTATTAATTCTGTAAGTGGGATTGTGAAATGATCAAGAAGTTAATTTTAAATTCACAAATTTTAATTTCAATATTTTAGTTCAATTATTTCCACATTCTGCATTAATAAATTGATGAAACTGGTACATTTCTAAACAAACTCAGTGACAGGAAAAATCTAGATGCACAAACATTACTCAACAAAAAACATATGTAACCGGCTATAGCAAAACCCGACACTTGTCGGTAATTCATGTTTTGAAGAAATGGGCATTTTAAGTTCACACAATGTGTGCAAAAGACCTAGGATTGTAAAACTGAAACAATCTTCACCAATTATTGACCAATTAGTTTGACCAATTAGTTTGAACAAAGGATCAAATGAAAACTTCTGATGAGGCCTTTGTAATGGTATGAAAATCTGCATTTTGATTTTTACCGACAAGTGCCGGGTTTTGCTATAGCCGGTCACATATGATATGAAAATATCAGAATATAACCAAAAAGCCAGATGCCTTTCAAACCTGATATATTTAGCAATTAGTCCTCAAACTTTTAATAAAAAGTAAGGAATATATATCTATTTCTCTACAGCTCATTGAGTGAGCCATTCACTTTAAATTTCATGGGAAAACCCACTTAATAATTATGTGGAAATGTGGTATAGACCATGCTACGCCACAGGGAATAATTTTCCTGGTATCGCATCGCAATTTGCTATGCATTTTTAATATGACTGCTGTACAAAATATCTTTTGTATAGCAGTTTTCTACCATAGAAGTGTACAGAATTTCATTTGAAATATTTATCCATCGGTTAAAAGTGCTAATCAAATTTGAGGAGGTAAATTATTCCCTGCGCCACTGGATATATTCAATAACACTGATTATTTGTGACCGGCTATAGCAAAACCCTGCACTTGTCGGTAAAAATCAAATTGTAGCTTATCATACAATTAGAAAGGCCTCATCACAAGCTTTCATTTGATGTTTTGTTCTAACAAATTGGTCAATAATTGGCGAAGATATGATTGTTTCAGTTTTACACACATTACAGTATGTGAACTTAAAATGACCATTTCTTCAAAACATGAATTACTGACAAGTGCAGGGTTTTGCCAGGCATGGGTTTTGCTATAGCCGGTCACATTTGTGTAGGAAGGACTAGCAGTAGTAAAACACAGTATCAAGAAGTGGAATTGGAATACTATATATAATTAGGTTCCTTTCACATTTTCCTCAAGTTTATTTCAATTATTTCCACATTCTGCATCAAAACTAGATAAAATAATTGTAAACAAACTCAGTGACAGGGGGGGGGGGGGGGAAATATATGCACAGATGAGAAAATGTGGTTAACTGATAAGCCAGATGCTTATAATCAAGCCTGATATATTTATAAATAAGTCCTCAAACTTAACATTTAAAACAAATCTTAGCCATCTGTACAGTTCATTGTGTGAGCCGGTCCCTTTAAATTTCATGGGAAAACCCACTCAATTATTATGTCGAAACGTGGCATATGTGCAATGAATCGTTAAGCAATAACAATCATGAATATTCATAGAACTAAGAGGGAAAGATGACAAGCTTTTCTCTGACTGGCTGATTGTTTTCATCCAGGACATGAATATTCAAATTAATGTATCAAGCCAATGCATAAAAGCTAAAAAATACTGACTAGGCAATCAAAATATTCATAGCCCAGCATATTTGCTGAATGGCTGAGCGTAAAGTTAACGCACATCAAGTCAGCACATACATATTCATAGGGCAGGGGACATACATGTAGCTGTGCACTGATTGGCTGAGCCTATCAAGCCACCACATACATATTCATAGGGCAGAGGTCATAGCTGTCCACTGACTGGCTGAGCCTATCAAGCCAGCACATACATATTCATAGGGCAGAGGTCATAGCTGTCCATTGATTGGCTCAGCATAGAGCATGCATATTCACCAATCACAGTACAGTCTGAGCTGTCTAGCATGTTCCAAAGCGTCTGTTTACTAACAGAGACCGCACCTACTAGAAAGCTGTTTACATGCACTTGAACTAGCGTTGGGTTGGACGTGCAGTTTGGCAGATATACAGATTACAGAGGGTTGCTTTATTGCCATTGCAGGTGCACATACTACATACTGTAGATGTTTAAATGCCCATGCAAAACAAACATACTGTATGTGTTATGGTTTTCTGGAACGAGGATCAACTTGAGGAGTACATGAGAAATACAGGTAAGTGATTGATAATGATTTATTCTATTTCCAGTGGAAATTATTATACACTTTTTCATGCTGATCCTGCTGTAGCTTTTTGTACGACATGTAATGGTGTACATATCGATTTTTAAAATGCCCATGCAAAACAAACAATATGTGTTTATAAATATGGTTCTCCGGTACGAGCTTGAACTTGAGGAGTACATGAGCAAAAATTGAATTATGTTTCAGTCTGTTCCCCGAATGTAGGTTCAGGTTTTAAAAGAGTCATGTGACTTTTGAAAAGTGACAATTTTGCCTTTAATGTGTGCTCACTCATGCATGACTCGACGGACCAATTGATTTCATTTTCACACAGAAGTTAGTCAACAAGTGTAGGAACAATCCTGCAAAGTTATTTTGCTCAAAACCTTTTTGTTAAAAAGTTACGCTATTTTTATTAGGGGGGGACTTACTTTTTTTGTTGGGTTTATATGTTGATCAAGTTCTGGTATGCAATGGTACAGTATGTGCGAGCATACAGGAAATGAAAGGTGAATTATCTACATTGAATTATTTTCATACTATTCCCCAAAAGTAAGATTGTATTTACGTAGGCACACACTGAGGTAGCTCACATACGTTTATATTGCCAGGCACATGTATGATAATGTACAATGATGATGTACTATGATGCTTTCAACGCCCATGCAAAGCAACCATATGCATACTTGCCAACTGTCCCGTTTTTATCGGAATTGTCCCGTTTTTTGAATGTTTTAGAAGTGTAAAATCGGGACGTCCCGATTCAACATTTAAACGTAAATCTGACCAAATCTTACCTAGTAATTTTGGAAGAATTATGAAAAATGGGTCGAGAATACTCAAAAACATCAAGGCCTGGACCCCTGTCGCAATGGACTTTGTGCTTGCAATGTGCACTTCCTGCACACTTGTGCAATTATGCTGCGACTTTGGACCCTCGGCCAATTTTGTCCATCTTTCCAAAATTCAAATGTTGGCAAGTATGCATATATGCATGCATACAGTTATTCTGGTACATGCATAGCAGCTTGCATTTTATAGGAATAAACAAGTGTAAAAGGGGTGAGTGATTTACAGACAAACCTGTCTATAAAGACCACCAAAGACACATAAAAGCTTACACTTTTAGGGAAGTTGCCACTATACTTAGACAGGCTGACATGGGATACAGAGTAAGTGGTCATAATAGACAGGTTACTGCTATAGAGTGGTGGCCACTAACACATGTAGTATGACAAAAGAGATGTTCTGTCAAATAAAAACCCTTTAAATATTTCCCCTTTAAAGCGGAGACTACAGTACTGCACATAATTTTGCAAATGCGGAATAAAGTGCAGACACTGATCAAACAAACGCTGGGGTTTTCAATGCATAATGACTGTTTGCTTTTCTGACTGCACAGTTTGTAAACAGAAGCCTGCATTTATATATGAAACGGGTTTGCAACGGCATCAACAACTTCTGAAAAGTGGGAGGTACATTGCGAGGGAGCGAAGCGACCGAGCGGGGGAGGATGTGGGAGGGGGTGTCCCCCTCCCACAGTAGGGAGCTTTTGCATTTGTTGCCGAGAAATCGTGCGTTTTGGTGCATACCTGAGACCGAAATTTCACATAATATGTAGTATAAATTTAAGCTATGGAATCAAACCCCCCCCCCCCCCACAACCCCCACCCCGTCCCCCGCCTGTTGACATCCATGTGGGTTTTAACGTACAAACATACCACAATTGTTGTGTATTTCTTTGAGTTTGATTGGGGCCACCACTAGAATTTGAAGAAGACAAATTTACTGGCAAACTTTCTAACATTGATATTTATAATATCCCATTACATACCAGTTCAGGTTTGTAAATATTGGATTTTCCAGCTGATATCAACCATATGTTCCAGATTCTTAGAGATACCCCCTTTAAGGATGGAAATGGGTTAGGATTTTGTCCCCCTATCACGGGCTATTGGAAGGGAAGCCATCAAAATTACCCCCCCTCTATCACAGGTTTTTGGAAGGTAAGCTAGCAAAATAGTTTGAAAACAAACCCTATTCGGGACCCTATTTCAGGATTGTTCTGGAAAGATTTTAAAACTACCCCTAATTAAAAATATTTCAGGAAAAAATGCTAAAAGACCCCTATTTCAACGATTTTTCGGGATTTTTTTCCCGAACTGAGCTTCTAAAATATAACCCTTTTCCCGAAAAATCGGGAACGCGCATGCGGTACAGATGACCACCTGAGTGGGGAGGGGGGGGGGGGGGGCCGGGCTTCAACTGTGCCAAACTTATCTTCCATAATGTACATACAGTATATGGGCCATTCTTGGTCACGTGTGTGACCCAAAACATGACAAATTTTGAAATGGGATGCTTATATTTCAGTAAGTATGAGACTATAATGATTTTTACTTCATATGTGACTTGAATATGTTGTAGTCTTTCAAACTTAACACAAAAGATTTTATAAGGATTACGTAACTCAATGTCAGAGGTCAAATGGCATGGGTCACGTGTGTGACTTCGCACGGAGCGCTTTTTTCATAACTAAATTTCATTTGGAAAATTCTTTAAAATATGAATAGCTATAATGTTCATCTTAATACCAGAGAAGTACTATACATTTGTAAGTACAACAATAGCAATGAATGAGAATGATATCAAACCGTTGTTTTTTATAGTACTTAATTATGTGGCAACGTCTGGTCACATGTGTGACATTTTGGGGTGGTCACGTGTGTGACATGTACAATATGAATGGAAAAATGGGAATTTTATAATATCGGGTTTAGAAAAGAATGAAAGGTTGAATTTTTACAAAGTTGGTATCAACCTGTACAGGAAAGTGAAAAGAATACGCTTGCTAACTATCCTTTTGATATCTTGATTATTTTCTAAATTATGATTATTAGAAAAATATTGAAATATGTAAATTTATGCAAATGAGTAAAAAAGTTTCATTTTAAACTTCAAATCATGTATTTCATGAAACTTTACACATGGATCATTCCAAAAATGGAACAAAACTACAGAAAAATAAAACTTCAATTTTTCCGAAAAAGTTTCACTTTTCAAAGAATGGCCCATATGTGCATTGAATAGTATGCACATTGTACCTGGCTGGTATAGTTACTAGCCCATGACCAAGATATTTATGTAGGCTACAGTATGTTACAGGGATAGTACAGTTTTGGTCAAACTGAATTTTAGTAACCAAAACCTGCACCATAACATTACAAACTTTACAAACTAATAACTTATAACTCCACCATGCTCAAAAGATATACAAAATCACAAACAACTATTAGTCAAAAGCCTGTTATCATTCAAAAAGCGCCATTAAAACACAAGAGGGCGCTCTCTAAAAATGCATTGGTTTCAACCATTTTTTAAATACCTCGGCTGGTTCAAAATTATCTAATTATTGTGGGCCCCACAATAATGACAAGTTGTTATATTTATGGATATTTCAGCCGTCTCTGAACCGATTTTGATCAAACAAAGTTAATTCTGTCATTCAAATTGTGTGCTCTTCCAAATTTTACACTCAGTTTTTCATTACCTCACAAAAAATTATTTCTTGAAGCGCCCTCTGTACCAAAACTGAACTACCCCTTTATTGCGTAACTTACAAATATGTACTTGCTGTGAAGTGGATCTCTTATTATTGACCTTGTCTGTATTCTCACTTTACTTCTTTCATGTGTAAAGCTCTACAGTTGGGTAGCGTGGTCAGACTGATTGGGGGGGCATGCAAATTATTGCAGAGGCACACCTTATGTATTTTTTTGTTTTGTTAAAAGAAATGGTTCCCTTAATGTTTTCTATTGCCTTTCTCCAATTATTGGGGGGCACATGCCCCACCCCCACCCCCCCCCCCCCCAAGCTCTATTTGTTGTCACATCTTCTGTAATTTCCCTTTGACAAATTTTGACTCTGCTAGGACTGAAAGCTTTAGGCCCTATTTGCGGACTTTGACACCCATTTTTTACCTATTTGCTCATACATGTATATAATATACAGTGTATGTACTTAAATGTACATGTACATACATGTAGCTCAGAGTTTTATAGGTACATTAATGCATCTGGATTCTGAAATGATCACAATGTTTCTGTCCCTTTCGTTCAGATAAAACGTTTACAATTGATTTGCGACCAGCCAAACACTATTTGTTCATACACGTACATGATTTGCGACCAGCCAAACACTATTTGTTCATACACGTACATGATTTGCGACCAGCCAAACACTATTTGTTCATACACGTACATGATTTGCGACCAGCCAAACACTATTTGTTCATACACGTACATGATTTGCGACCAGCCAAACACTATTTCTTCATACACGTACATGATTTGC
This sequence comes from Echinarachnius parma, assembly GCA_037951105.1. Classification (NCBI taxonomy): domain Eukaryota; kingdom Metazoa; phylum Echinodermata; class Echinoidea; order Clypeasteroida; family Echinarachniidae; genus Echinarachnius; species Echinarachnius parma. The sequence continues at coordinate 124,731 of JBAMJV010000842.1, read as the reverse complement.
GACCAGCCAAACACTATTTGTTCATACACGTACATGATTTGCGACCAGCCAAACACTATTTGTTCATACACGTACATGATTTGCGACCAGCCAAACACTATTTCTTCATACACGTACATGATTTGCGACCAGCCAAACACTATTTGTTCATACACGTACATGATTTGCGACCAGCCAAACACTATTTGTTCATACACGTACATGATTTGCGACCAGCCAAACACTATTTGTTCATACACGTACATGATTTGCGACCAGCCAAACACTATTTGTTCATACACGTACATGATTTGCGACCAGCCAAACACTATTTGTTCATACACGTACATGATTTGCGACCAGCCAAACACTATTTGTTCATACACGTACATGTAACTCAAAATTGTATAGATATTACTTACATCTGGATTCTAAAATAATCAAAATATTTCTTTTCTTCTTTTCTTTTAACAACAGATAACTTTGACAACTGATTTGCGACCAACCTAAACTAAACAGAACTGACACTGACAGATACTGGATCATACAGACAGCTCAGAACCTCAGTGCCTCAGAGCCCCAGAGTATCTAACACATCGACAAACAGCCTGCTGTACGTGCACACTATACGTCAAGTCACTAACAGCTGGTTCCTGCCAATCAATAAACAGTGACGCAACTCAAATGACAGCGGGATATGAATAGAAAGAAAGTGGCATGTGTGAATAATTATCACATTTTATAAACAAACAGGTTGCACCTGACACACAGTAGGTTGAATTGTGAGAAACTGCACAGGAATATTTCTGTTCAAACATCAGTGGTGTGGACTTTGGACTCTTTATCAGATACATCATTGGAGTTGACTCATTATCCCTCGTCGCAGGGTTTGCAGAGTCAGCATTATACAAAGACAACAAAATCTGTTATTCTATTTCCAAGGGGGGAATACACAAGCACCAGCACCAGAACTCGGTCTCATAACAATCTCAAGCTTCACTGATGAATCCCCTGTCCGAGACGCAGCCAATCTACATCATGGACGCCAACCAAAACGACTCCAGCAAACAGCAGCTGCCGCCGCACCAATCCTCAAAAGCCCACGACTTCTACGACTTCTTCGGCAGCGGCAACAACCACCAGATCGAGGCCAACCTGAAGCGAATCGCGTCGAATCCGGACCTTGACAAGAAGGACCTGGCCCTACTGGTCCTGATGCTGAGGAACATCCCGCAGCCCCACCTCAGGCGCCTGGTCCAGAACCTGCCGACCGTCTCGTCCGCGCTGCAACACATTCTCGAGACCGTCACGAACAACGAGAGCCGGAGCGGAGCCAGGCCGTGGCAAGATGACGTAAACGAGATTGAGAAACTGGTCTACGGGCCACCATTAAGCCCGGACATCGCTTGATGTGTAGTACAGCCTACACACCGGAAACTAAGAACTGACTTATTCCCAAACGATCTATTACTATTAAGTAATTGCTTTATTTGTTTAGATTAACCCTTTCAGGACTGATTGATTTTGCTATAACATGTATTCTCCATAGACCCTAGCCCGAGCATTTTGGGGACTAGTCCTGAATAGGATAACAAACAAACCTGGGTTTACATGTACATTATATAAACCACCTAAGGGAAACAAAATGACCACTTTTTTTAGACAGGTGACCTCTATATACAGGTTCCACAGCATTGTAATACATGTACATACCTGTGTATAGTGACTGTACTTAGGGAAACAAGAAAAGTTACCGCTAGTCTATAAACAGTTTCCATGGCATTGTATAGTCAAACCTGTGTATAGTAACTTTACTTAGGGAAACAAGAAAAGTTACCGCTAGTCTATAAACAGTTTCCATGGCATTGTATAGTCAAACCTGTGTATAGTAACTGTACTTAGGGAAACAAGAAAAGTTACCGCTAGTCTATAAACAGTTTCCATGGCATGGTTTTTTCTCTGCCAAGAATCACTTACGCTGATTAGCTGCTGTAGACAGGTTTGACTTTATTTGTTTTTCTTTGACTAGGTTTGGAGATATAAGATGTCTTCCACACTAGAGTGGTCAAGGCATTCTATGGCAAGCCTCGGGAAAGTACATTGTAAAATCATAACTTTTCATATTCTATTAGTGCTGTTGACGAGTCACGGGTACCCGGGTCCCGCCGAAAAATGTCGAGTCCTGGGCGCAAAAATCAATACTCGATATCCCGAAAAAAAAAGCAAAAGTCCCCTTATTGAACGCAAGTTATCAAGTTCATTCAAGTGACAAAAATGCGCTGATTTTTGTCCCTTGGATGAACATGTTTTCCCAGCTGGCATGACATGCCGATAGCGAAATCAACAAATGGGTAAATTTCGGGTACCCGTGACTCGCCCGAAAATTTAGCGCGAGTCCCGGGAGGTAAATACTCCCGAAATCGACACCTCTATATTCTACCTGCCCAAACAGAGAATTTACTTGCCCGCTTACTTCTAGATGACATTTTTTCTCTCCTAGATGACCAATAACTTAGTTGCCCGATCGGGCAACCGAACTAGGCCATTTATGAAATTGTACTTGCCCGACATCAATTTCTACTTGCCCCGGGCAATAGGGCAAGTGCTAGTGTCGAGCCCTGCATAAGGTGAAGTAAACAAGAGCGACCAATGGGTAAGCGATGAGCCTGGATATTCGTTGAATTCTGGCAACTTTTAATTATGCATGACTCTCCCCCTAAAATCTTTATCGGTATTCTGGCAGCGTAGTCCCAAACAATGTGTATATTATTAGTTGAACTTGTCATGTAGCTATCAGAATGCCAAACAGATTTAATCTAAACATAACATTACATGTACTGTTGTATAAAAGTTATTCAAAAAATGTTATTTTTATACAAACTATTTATTACACTAATATATATAGTATAAAGATGAGCAAGCAGTGTTGGTTACCGTAAATACTGGCGTAATCGCCGCATACTTTTTCCTCGAAAAAAACCTGCAAAGTCGGGGTGCGGCGTGTACGCGGAGATAGTCAAAATGTCACTCTTGACTGGCCTCAAAACAACACATATCAGCAGGTGTGGGACTATTGGTTGTATTGCACTGTATTGTATTGCGTGATAAAACATTATATAGCCAAATTGTCTACGTTTACCCTGGCCTAGAATGGTTTCTCACCTTTTTTGCTGATATTCGCTTTTTTTGTCGCCAGTTTTCCTAGCGCACTTTTCTCCCACATTTTTTTTTTTTCAATTTCAATGCCCAAAGTCGGCATGCAGCGTTTACGCGGATGCGGCGATTGCGCCGGTATTTACGGTAGTTAGTTTAACGTTGATTTTAATCTTAATAAAAGTAATCTATTAACTTCATATTTCTTTTTCTGAAATTGATAGTTGAGATCATATACCGATATCATATATGGTTCTTCAGAATGATACGTGATATTTGCACAAATAAGGAACAGTGTTTATCTTGTGAAAATGTCTAGATGCTTTCAAATTTAATCTTAAATATCTTCATAATTAGGGAGACATTTTAAAATCAAAGACCATTTCATTATTCTGTAACCATAAGCCAAACAAAAAGGTACACAAAAGTGTGAAATCTCCAAGCGATTTTGGTGGAATTTTACAAAGTTAATGGATCACTTTAAATCCCCCTGACTGAATACCATCCAGTGTTTACAATTCCTTTATTCGAAATTCATGTTTGAGTTTGTTTCATCAAAACAGAAGCACAGATTCAACCAGAATATTTCATTTGTTTTTCTTTAAAAAAGTTAATTTTGAGAATTTTGTGTAATCTCTGCATCTATTACAAAACAAATTGTCTAAACTACACGCTGACATCCCTTCATTTGAAGCCTTGGGCTGTTTCATGAAAGGGTCTTAGCTATGTACGTTGTCTGACGCGGAGCACGAGTGCAATCATCTCCGCGTTTCGCACGAGCGTTGACAGACTTTGGAAATTTACAAATCTTTAGGGTCCGAAAGCGGAGATAACTGCACCCTAGCTCTGCGCCAGACAACGTACATAGTTAAGACCGTTTCATGATACAAGCCCCTAGGTACTTACACGTACAATGTACTGACATGAAAAGAGGTCACTAGAAATATACAGTCACAAACACTGATGCTGAAAATATCATTGTTTGTCTGGGCCAAGTCAGGCAAGTAAGTGACCCAAATAAAGCTAGCTGTGTGGTGCAATATTAATGCTTGATTATTGTTATAATAATAATGTTTCCACCTACCACGTTACCCACACCCTCTCTTGCATAGTGGTCGTCAGAGATACATATATACATTTATTTTTTTCAAAAGCAGCACTGGCGATATCGATATAAAATTATCTCGACATGTCGAAATATTGGAAAACTTTATCTTACACTGTACATGGAAATATTGGAACCTACCTGGTTACCGACACCTCCTCTAGCATAATGGTTGTCAGGGAGGGATTCCATCTTCTTTAACTTCCCTTTCACTGATGTCTTCTTCTTGGCTTTCTGAGCGACGCCTTTCTTCGATCCATTCTTGTTCTTTTGACTGCAACGAATCAGAGAAAAATGGAGCAAACGGGAGAGATATTCAATTTTAACTTAAATGACCCGAGAATTAGACAAAAGGGAGAGGTAAGAAAAACTAGACAGGAATCTATTGCTTGAAATGCTTGATGCACCTGCGAGGCAGCTCAGCTATAACAATTTAAAAAACAGGTTAATAATATACCATATTATAATGTGCCTTAACATTTTCTAGATTGATGGCACAATTTATTATTAGTAGTAATCAATGTCCCAAGTAAAACATATTGATGCAAAATCATTCTTTGCTCATAAACACCAGTATTTCATTAAATCTCAAGTTGTTCTTTATGTATTTTCTTTATCAAAATTAATTCCCAGATATTTACAAACTGTTCCTTTTTTTATTAAATCCTATTTGGGTCTTTGACTAAAATAACAGAATGAAACAAACTGAATCAAAATATGTTGAGAGTAGCACTGTTTACAGCCTTAAATAAAGCTTGGAATCTCAGCTTGTTCTTTTCTTGTTGTTGCATCATGGAACAGTTTTCTTATTTGAAAATATAAATATATAATACATGTACATGCAACTTTAATTTGAATCTAGTCATGTTCCATCATTGTTCAGTGATGCTTTATTATGTGATGTGATTATCATGTGATAATGATGTTAAGTGTGTATTCTTAAAAAAATGAATTTACTGATGTTAATAAAAAAAATTTACATTGTACCATTTACTACGTGGCAATGGAATAATAATTTGCCAAAGATTTTTTTTCAAAATGTGGTCGTATTTGTTTTCTTAATATGCCACTATTCAAGATGAATTTACTTGTGTTTATAATCAAGTGGGTCATTGAACCATGTTGTTTATCAAAATTGTACATGATACTGTTTATGGCCCGGTCAGATATCAACGGATAGGGGAAACGAATGCCCAACGAATAGAAAATTTGCGAAATGAAATTATCCGGTGATGAAAGTCGTCTCCATTGCTTTATGTACAAAACATAGAACAACGTACATCACCGGACAAGGAACGGACAAGAAACGCATACGAACGGAGACGAACGGATGGAAAATTTAGCTCTCCGTTTGACGTCCGTTTATGCAATCCGTTGATATGTGACCGGGCTATAACAAACACTGTTAGCCTTTTAGCCTGTAGCACCCTATACAGTAGAGCAGCTTAGGCTGGAATGCTGCCCTGGGAGTTGAGAACTGTACCTGATGAGCAAGTGTAATAATGTGCCTCTAAATAGGGCACCTACTGTACAATGTAAATACATGGCGTTCTATAAATGCTATATATTATTGGTAGTACATTACTGTATACCTACATTTATTGGCAATACAAATAATTTGCCAACAATTTCTACTAAATATTGTTGTTTTTTCTTAGGCCAAACAAATGTAGCTGCCATAGATGGAAGTGCCTTTTACTGTAGTCAAAACTGTAACATTCTGTTTTGTCATTTGATATAAAGCGTTTAACCACCTGGCACAGAGTCAGTATGCATTCTCAAATCTATTTAAAAATCGTAAATGCCATGTTCAATGTGGAAGGCGTCATCTTAAAAAAAATAAGTGTCAAAATTGCAGTACTATTAGTTTCTTTAGACAATTAACACAACACAGTGGGTGATTTCAAGTATGGTGTTGGGGTTGGTGTTAGTGTTTATTTCACACTAACAACGGCCTTAGGCGCCATATTTGATATGCCCCAATGTCACTGTATATCATCCTAACATGGAATGCCGGATCCTTGGGTATCCCGCATAGCATAATATCTCCGCCCCGCCTAAGTCATCTCAAATATGGTGCCTAAGGCCGGTGTTAGTGTTTAATAAGCACTAACACCAACCCCAAACACCATACTTGAAATCACCCACTGTGTTGTGTTTATAATTGTCTAAAGAAACTAATAGTACTGCAATTTTGACACTTATTTACATGTATATGCAGACATTTGTCTTCATCAAACCAAGCAAAGATAACCCAAAACAATTCTGATAATCAACTGCATTTATTTACTGAATCTTTGTTTGATGAACTCAGACTCAAATAATTTTTCATTCCACGTTTTAAGATGCTTTACCTCATTTATATGCTAGCTTTTTTGTTCTTCACTGTTTATTACACTATCTGAAACCGGCTCTCTATAAGGCCATGAAAAATAAATTGTTGGATTGGCGTAACCCGCCCGACCCTAAAAATACCGCCGAACCTAAAGGTTTTTTCTGATTTATTTTAATTATTTTTTTGTTAATTTGTTTGTATTTATTTTTGTTTACAATTTTTTTTTTGGCAATTGCGATATGTGTTATGTGTGTGTTACATGTGTGTTTTTGTGTATTTGTGCGAATCCTGCCAAAAAAAAAAAACCCTACCTACCTACCCTAATTATTGGTTGCCCGTTACCCCAATCCAACAATTTATTCTTTTTGGCCTAAGGTGATTTCATGCTGTGATATTTGCCAAGCTAGAATAGGAATACAGTATTTTTCTATAAGAAATATTAAATTAATGTTCAAATACTGACATACATGTATAATAAAGTATAATGTAATTTCACGTCTGTTTGTTCATGTAGTGGCACAGGCAATGCAATTCTGAAAACAAATTATGTTTGGTGAGATGATAAATCAGTCAAATAATAAAGCTGAAATATTACTCTTCAAATTCATGTATGTTTCCATTGATATTGGATTTTAAGGGCCTAGTAGGGGCTTATTTCTAGCATTATTCAAAAGGGATCTAGTAACTACATGTATGATGACATATATTATGCAAACACTGATTTTAAAATGATTTGTTTCAAATTAAATCAATGGCAAAGGGAACATTTGAAACACATACGCTAGTTTCATACTTCTATAGAGTGGTGAAGTGTGATGTCATCTATGAGGTCATAAACACCTATTATTAGAATTTTCAAATTTGAACTTCATTTTCAGAAAGAGCATAACAAATAATGTCCAAATACAGAAAATCAAATGAATATGTTAAGTATTGGCTGAGATATGCCCATCCGAATGATTTTTTGTGACAATAGGCAATCAGTGTTATAGTGCACTGGTTCATAACTTTAAGAACCATGAGTGCACTATAACACTGATCGCCCATTGAAGTAAAATTAATTTGGATGGGCATATCTCAGCCAATACTTAGCATATTCAATTGAGTTTCGGTATTTAGACATCATTTTTGACGCTCTTTCGGAAAATGAAGTTCAAATTTGAAAATTCTAAAAATAGATGATTATGAGGTCATAGATGACATCACACTTCACCACTCTATTAGTAAGAGGAAATCAAACAGGCATGAAAGAACCACTATGAGATGCAAGTGAGTTTGGTTGATTCGGTAGAAGCTACGAGATCCCTTCAAGTGCATTGGTTTCCGGGTGTGTGTGTGTGTGTGTGTGTGTCATGGGCGTCGATCTGTAATTGATACCCATTCATCGGGGGGGGGGGGGGGGGGGGGAATGATCTATTCATTCATCCCCCCTGATGAATAGGTATTACGGTACGTAAGTATCGACGCACATGGTGTGTGTGACTGAACAAAACAGAATTTGTGGATTTCAGAAGAAAATAATCACAATTTGTGGATTTCAGAGGAAAATCATTCAAGTTTTAGAGAAAGTTTATTAAAAGTACTGGTAAACCTGGATATTAGTGACTAAAGCAAAGTAAAATTACCTTTTTCGGCTGAGAGAAGTAAAAAGTTCTGGTTCGAGCACCCGGCTGATTTCCTCCTGCGCTGACATATACTGTTGCCTCTGTTTATACAACTCTTCTCCTGTATCGCTTCCACTGGTAGTAGTACTGAAGTCTCTGGGATAAGGCTGAGTTGATTTGATATGCTGTAAAGAGAAGAAAATAGATGGTACATGTATGCAAGGTTCTATTTATCTAGCGCCAAAGACTTATATAGCACATAAAGATGATAGAATATCGTATCTACAACAATCTTCTCCCGTATCACTCCCACTGGTGGTAGTACTGAGGTCTCTGGGATATGGCTCAGTTGATTTGATCTGCTGTAGGTGAAGAAAATAGAAGTACATGCAATATTTTCAAAATGGGTTCTATCTATCTAGCGCTAAATATTTATATAGTGCTCACATAAAGATGAATATCATATATATAACAATCCTCTCTCGTATCGCTGCCTGCCAAAGGATGTACTAGAAGAGACGCTGGGAGTACGGGAGCAGGCTAAGGGGTGGTGTAGCGCATACGTGTCAGTCCCCACCAAAATTAAGAATATTAAAAAGATTGCACTTAAACCTTGGCAAGAACCTAGTGAGCAATTAAAGATGTCTGTGATGAATGATGTCCTTGATGAGTATTAAGCCGCCCATACTTATAAAACCACACTTTATAGCTTCGCAGTCCATTTTAAGATGAAAAGGGCAAAGTTTGCAATAAGTTGCAGTTACCTTTAATAGTAGGTAATACAAGTTTATAAATCCATTTAACCATAGTTAATAACCAAAAAACTTAATGTTGCCTACTAAGCCCTAGCTATCATCTAAAATAGATTTAGAATGGAACTATTAAAGTTAGTGGGGTTTTATGAATATGGACCCTAGTGTTCAGATAATTTCACTTGATTCACTACTAATATCTATATCCATTTATGACATAATATCTGAAAGGACAGATTTTTAGCAAAAAAAGGAGTTTGTTTTGGACAATTTACTTACCTTAAATACAAAAAAATGAGCAAAGAAAATAGGGTTTCCCCAGGAATCGAAGTGCAGACCTCCAGATTGATAGACCGTTCTCTATCAGCTAAGATATAGATTTAGAAATCAACTAATTAACTTACCTTAACCGGGAGCTGAGGAACAAATGATGTGCTTGAAGAGATGCTGGGAGTACGGGAGCGGGCTAAGGGGTGCTGTTTAGATGAGCGCAGTAAGGGCGAGACATGTCCGTCCAGTGGCCTATAGACAAAACAAATGTACAGAAAGAACATTGTTCTTAATTCATGAGTCTAATTATGTAGAATGTTTATCTTAAAGGGGAGTACGGGAGCAGGCTAAGGGATGCTGTTTAGATGAGCGCAGTAAGGGCGAGACATGTCCATCCAGTGGCCTATAGACAAAACAAATGTACAGAAAGAACATTGTTCTTAAGTCATGAGTCTAATTATGTAGAATGTTTATCTTAAAGGGGAGTATGGGAGTACGGGAGCAGGCTAAGGGGTGCTGTTTAGATGAGCGCAGTAAGGGCGAGACATGTCCATCCATTGGCCTAGATAAAACAAATGTACAGAAGGAATATTGTTCTTAATTCATGAGTCTAATTATGTAGAATGTTTATCTTAAAAGGGAGTATGGGAGTATGGGAGCGGGCTAAGGGGTGCTGTTTAGATGAGCGCAGTAAGGGCGAGACATGTCCGTCCAGTGGCCTACAGACAAAACAAATGTACAGAAAAAACATTGGTTTTAATTCATTAGACCAATAATATGAAAGCCTGCTATAAACAATTTTTAATACCGTTTCTTAAGCCCAGCGCAGACAGAGCCGACTCGACCCGATCCGACTGGTTTAAATCAGGCTAGAGTTGGGCCCGGTCGGTCGGAGCAGATTTATCGCATTGATCGGCCCCAACTGACTGACTGACTGTCTCTCGATTGGCAAAATGTGTGTCGCAAGGCACTGAAAACTGAGCCGATCGGAAATGACAACCAGTCGAGTCGGCTCTCTCTGCGCCGGGCATAAGATGTTTAATTTTTTAAGATTAACGTTTTAAGGATTAAGATCCAAGATTAAGGTTGGATTTTTAATTTCATTATAAATAGAAAGTCATGGTTAACAGATATTCTTCCACATTATGCAGCTTCTTCTTAAAACATCTTTTGATTGCAATGCACTTCAAGAAAGCATGTCTTGAATAAAAAGAAATATTACAAGCAGAAATAATCTAATCATTTATAAGGATCATTTTTAAATCAAATTGTTTGGTGTCAATATGAAAGACAAACATCCAAACTTCATAATGGATTTTATTTGATGGTAAGCATGTGTTAAAGGGACTAAGTAACATTATCCAAATCCTCAAAATCCAATTGGAATTCTAACAGTTGCCTCATACCTTGTTTTATTTGTATTAACACTAAAAGCATGTATGGGAACGGTTTGGGTTTTTCAAATTTCCCTTTCGTTAAAAAGATATTTACGATTGAAGGGTTCAGATGTTAAATTATCCACTGGATCATCAAAACCGTGTACAAAGTCAGTGCAATGAGTTAGTGAATATCACCTTGCAATTTTGCTCATTACTCTGCCATATAACGTCCATTTAACTTAAAATGTTCACACGATACCCAGTGGACATATCGGATAAGTCACATTACATGCATTACCTTGCAGGCATCTCTCTCTGTGTCATCACCCTTCATGGTAATGATCACATGATAAGGTTATTAGTCACATGACAAGCAATACAAGTCACATGACAATCATTACCTTGCTGGCATCTCTCTCTGTGTCATCACCCTTCATGGTAATGATCACATGATAAGGTTATTAGTCACATGACAAGCAATACAAGTCACATGACATTCATTACCTTGCAGGCATCTCTCTCTGTACCATCACCCTTCATGATAATGATCACATGATAATGTTATTATAGTCACATGACAAGCAATACAAGTCACATGACATGCATTACCTTGCAGGCATCTCTCTCTGTATCATCACCCTTCATGGTAATGATCACATGATATGGTTATTAGTCACATGACAAGCAATACAAGTCACATGACATTCATTACCTTGCAGGCATCTCTCTCTGTACCATCACCCTTCATGGTAATGATCACATGATAAGGTTATTAGTCAGATGACAAGCAATACAAGTCACATGACATTCATTACCTTGCAGGCATCTCTCTCTGTCTATCACCCTTCATGGTAATGATCACATAAGGTTATTAGTCACATGACAAGCAATACAAGTCACATGACATTCATTTACCTTGCAGGCATCTCTCTCTGTATCATCACCTCAGCCTCCTCCTCTTTTCGCTGCTCCCTGTCCATGGTCCCTCCCTCCATGCCAAACGCATTGTTGGCATAGTCCTGTTTGACCACATCGAACCCTCTGGGCACTGGCTGAAGCTGCTGGTCTGCATTGTTGTTTGGGTACTGTCTGTATGGGTACTGCAAAGTGGCAAATAACAAATAAAAAAATAATTCATTACAGTCTACATTATTTACAGTTATTAACAGTTAAAGGGATCTAGTAACTTTGTTGAGATGTGCAAAAACTGATGAATGGTTGATGCAATGTATATTGTTGTTATATCATATGTCCACAGGGTATTGTGTGAAAATTTCAAGTCAAATGGACAATGTATGGCCAAGTAATGAGCGAAAATGCAAAGTGATATTGGGTGATATTCACCAACTCACTGCATTCACTTTGTACAGGGATGAAAATCTCGCCCGGAGATTTTCTTATCTGAATACTTCAATCATACATATCTTTGTAATGAAAGGGAAATTTGAAAAACCGAAAGCTGTCCCATGATTTTATTGTTAATACGAATACAACAAGGTATAAAGGAACCACTAGAATTAAAATTTTATTTTGAGGATTTGGACAATGTTACTAAGTCCCTTTAAAGGGATCTAGTAACTTTGTTGACATGTGCAAAAAGTGATGAATGGTTGATGCAATGTATATTATTGTTATCTCATATGTCCACAGGGTATTGTGTGAAAATTTCAAGTCAAATAGACATTGCATGGCCAAGTAATGAGCAAAAATGCAAAGTGATATTCAATAACTCACTGCACTCACTTTGTGCACAGAAGAAAAACTCGCCCGTAGTTTTTCTTATCTGAATACTTCGATTGTACATCTGTTTGAAATTTGAAAAACCGAAACCTGTCCCATGATTTTATTGTTAATACGAATACAACAAGGTATGAGGGAACCGCTAGAATGAAAAATGTATTATGAGGATTTGGACAATGTTACTAAGTCCCTTTAACACAGGGTCTACTAGGCTCCATTGGGCAGTGTGTAAGTGAACATTATTGGTTAGAATGATGGAAGAAATTGGAGATGAAACAGTTCTAGTCATTTTTTAATTTTGTGTTGAAACTAAATACATGTAGATATAGTTTCTTTACATTAATTGCTCACAAGAATGAATAAATACTGGAAAGAGTGTGACATACAATGTACAATACATATTCATACACTTAAGGACGTTCCCCAGTTATGTTTGTGCGCATCCGAACTGCGCAGGTTGGTCAGATGACGCATGAATGGCTTTGCGTGTATTTAATTGTGATGTATGAATACGTTTACGCACCTCTACTTCAAATCGTAAACAAGGTTGTTATAATTTGATGACATTCAATAATGGCATGAATTTTTGACCACTACCTTCTTTTTTGCCTACCTCCCTTTTAGATAGGAAGTTCAAAACGACAAGGAAAGTATGTTTTTCATGTCATCTCAAAAGCCTAATACATTTCCATTTACCCATGTTTGACTGTTAACTGTGTTGTCTTCACTAAGAATTGTTGTAAATGGGTACTTGACCAAATTTTAATCAAAACAATGTAAGAATGTAGGACTCTAGAGATGGCATTTGAGTTCATATTGATCATACATGTACGTTGTGACAAACACACGCACCTTCATCTATCTTGGTTCAATCCATTGGCAACAGAGGCCCAAACATATTTTGTTTCCAAGAGGCAAAAGATCTATTCTATCATCAAATTGGCAATATTACACTCACTATTTTGTTATAATATTTTTTCAAGGTGCTGTATTTCATTATGAATGCAACAAGAAACATTTCCTTTTCATTTTCGGGATCAAATACTGCCAATTTGATAATAGTGTTAAGTCAGCGAAATGTTTTCCAATTTGAGGATTGCCCGATCATTTGCATTTCAAGGTTTCGTGTGAGAAAACAACTGTACATTGAATTGCAACAAATTTGGGCACAAATTGTGCAGATATTTGTTCTCTTACTTTTGACTCGTGTTAAACATTTTCACTGATACTAAGCATGATTTGTCCAAGAATTGTTTTTACACTGTGTTTCATTCTTTTTTGGGACGCAAAGTACATCGCGACAGTTTACAGCATATCAACCACTGCAACAACAAACAAATGTAATCTACAATCAACACTATTATAGATCAAGAATTATTTTTTCATTGGGAGGGCAGACTAATATGTTACAACTCCCCTTTCCTGATTTGTCTTCCTCCAGTAGGCCTATCACTTTTCCACAATTATGTCAAGTTTGGCGAAAGAACCTGTCCGGCGGTGTGGAGTTTAACACACAAAATACCACATGGGGGCGCTGCAAGTAAAACACACACAAAAAAAACACCAACACATGGACCGTCCTTTGTGAATATTTCCCCACCCTATCACGGCAATTTCGGCAAGTTATGTGAAAGTGACATGGGTTTTGAATGTACAACATAGGTTTTATGAACCCACCCCATCATTGCATCCCTGGATAGGTTCCCCACCAGATGTTGTGGTCTTACGATGTTTTCTGCCGCATGGGGGCGCTGCTAGCACAAAAACGAGCACACGAACCCCCCATTTTTATAGTTTTTCTGTATTCAGTAACCCTTTCTCTATAATTTTGGCAAGTTTTGTAAAAGTGACATGGGTTTTGAATGTACAGCATAAGTTTTATGAACCCACCCCATTAGTGCATCAATGGATAGGTTCCAGACCAGATTTTGTGGTCTTACGATGTTTTCTGCCGCATGGGGGCGCTGCTAGCACAAAAACGAGCACACGAACCCCCCATTTTTATAGTTTTTCTGTATTCAGTAACCCTTTCTCTATAATTTTGGCAAGTTTCGTAAAAGTGACATGGGTTTTGAATGTACAGCATAAGTTTTATGAACCTTGCCCATTATCCCACCCCTAACAGAAAACGTCCCTGAGAAGGATTTTTAGGATATTGGTGTTTTCTGCCGCGTGAGGGCGCTGCTAGCAAGATTGAGAGCATACACCACCAACTTTAATTTTTGTTTCCCTCGTTTTGGATACCTTTCTCTACAATTCTCCCAAGTTTGGAGAAAATTACGTGGATTTTGAAAGAATTATGGGGATTTAAGTTTGCTATAGGACATTTTGTTGCCTATCATGGCCTTGATCCTGTAACGCTATCATTCTATACTGGACGTCAGATTGCCATATTCTTCAGAGTCCCGTAGAAGAAGAACAAGCACACGAACCTATGGTTTTATTTGCATATTTGGGCTTCGGATGGGTCAAATTTACGGTATGGAAAGTTTGAAGAAACTGACATGGACTTCACTTTAACTGGGGAACGTCCTTAATTCAAACAAACTATGTCCCACAGGAAAGAAATATAAATAGCGCCATCATGTGGCATGGTCAGGTCAGTGAAGTGTCTTCAATGAAACTGACTAGTACACTCTCACTTGCCTGACGGCCTGGGGCCAGTACAAAGGAATTCCAGCCCAGTAAAATATAAGAAGCCTTATCGGGCAACTCTATTTCAGATCTGACAATACAGAATGGTACAATATTGTTTTCTTCCATGTCTTTCTAATCCATATACAGTGTAACCAAGAATTATTTGGACACCTTGAACAAATCACTTTAATTTAAATGATGCTAGAACAAATTTTGAAGAAAATGTTTGGTAAAAAGCTGCCTAAAATTCATTGTATGTGTTTATTAGATGCTGCTTTGTTGAAATCAAGATAAAATATAAGACCATTTTTGAAAAATTATCAAGTTAGTTACCTATTTTTCAGGGTGTCCAAATAATTGTTGGGTACTCTGTAAATCATCTTCATTCATTTTTTATTATTTATTTATTTAGAATGTTACAAAGAAGGGGTTGAAACCCAGGTCCATGACAGAAGTTGAAAATAAATTTGCATTCTGCCATTGACAGGGTTCACAAGATAATACATACAAGAATAACAGGTATGGTTTACAAATGCATACCAAACATGAACAAACAATAACAATGTTTCTCTCACAACAAGCATAAAGTTATTTCCAAAATTTTGAAGTTAGCAGTTTGATAAATAAAGGCAAAGAAATTTTGAATAGCAGACCCTTTACAAAAGAAGTAAAGTGAAGTATGATATTTGTTTCTGGCTATCAATAATTAATAGGAAATTGCCCCAAAGAGCAACATTTAAATGCATTATGCGCAATACAAAAACTGTATTCATATTATTAATATTACTATTATTACTATGATCGTATCATAACCATTACCAGAATAATCATCATCATCATCATCATCATCATCATCATCATCAGACTCAGACTCAGACTCAGACTCAGACTCAGACTCAGACTCAGACTCAGACTCAGACTCAGACTCATCATCATCATCATCATCATCACCATCATCATCATCATCATTATACATGTGCATGTTTGTGCACATGTGTTTGGGTAATCAACGGAAGACGCAAAAACAAATGTCAAATTATCATGTGAGTAATTCAAGGACCTGTGGGGATCACACACAATGAGAAATACAGACCTGCATGCAAGAGTGAATAATTATGGGGCTGACTTTGGATTAAAGGGATCTAGTAACTGTTGGCATACAGTGTGCAGAAAGTGATGAATGGTTGGTATAATGTGTACAATTGTAGTTTTGTAATGTGATATCTCTTGAGTATTGTGTGAAAATTTCACGTTAAATGGATATTATATGGCCTAGTAACGAGCGAAAATGCAAAGTGATATTTGCTTACTCATTGCACTGACTTTGTACACAGTTATGACTATCCAGTGGATAGTTTACAATCAAAACATTTCAATCGTAAATAGCTTTCTAACAAAATGGAAATTTTAAAAAACCCAAACCTGTTCCATGCATCTATTGGTGATATGAATACAACAAGGTATGAGAGAACCACTAGATTTCTAATTAAGTTTTGTGGATTTGGATAAGGTTACTATACTTCGCACAAAAAGTTCCGCAATCAAGGTTTGCGCATTAATAACTTTTCTATTAGGTTATTACCATTCATAAATTTGGCATCATTGGAAAGCGTGAAGATCCTCCTCTTTACATTGATATAACATTTGCTATGGATATTTTATCATGGAATGTGCATTACATCCGAATGTAGGGCAAAGTAAAAAATAAAATGTTGCAAAATGCACTGATTTTGTCAACAGTGTGCCTTCCTTTTGTTTGAAGATTAAAACATGGCTTGAATGCATGACCACCTCACCCCCATTCAAGCCAAGGAAGGCACTCTGTTGACAAAATCAGTGCATTTTGCAACATTTCACTTTTGACTTTGCCCTACATTTGGATGCAATGCACATTCCATGATAAAATATTCATAGCAAATGTTACATCAATGTAAAGAGGAGGATTCACGCTTTCCAATGATACCAAATTTATGAATGGTAATAGCGTAATAAAAAAGTTATTAATGTGCAAACCTCGATTGCGGAACTTTTTGTGCGAGGTATAGATCCCTTTAATTACCAGACAAACCATGATGATAGACTGCATACATTACATACAATGTATAACAGCTTGTTAAAACATTGGGGTTGACTTTGGGTGATGCATCCAATATTTAATGCCCCCGCCACTTTGTTGCCGAGGAAGAAAAGTCAAGGTTAACCGTGGACTTAAAGGGAGACAAGACCCTAAAAATAATATTCTAATGAATGATCTGTAATAGTTCTAGTAATCCATCCACCAACAAGTTCAGACTTGTAAATTTTGTTGCTGAGGAATACAAGTCAAGGTTAACCGTGGACTTAACTTTGTTGCTGAGGAATACAAGTCAAGGTTAACCGTGGACTTAAAGGGAGACAAGACCCTAAAATAATATTCTAATGAATGATCTGTAATAGTTCTAGTAATCCATCCACCAACAAGTTCAGACTTGTAAATTGGGTTTTCAGACAAATTACATAATTGAACAACTCATCACCAGACTAAAGCATGCGTTCATGGGGCTGCAGAAGTAGACTATCAATTTACACATCTTCCGTGGTTCTATTGTATGAAACGCACACGTCTGCTGTGGTTATATTTTCTCAAAATGTATGGGTGTGTAAAATTGGGGCACTTGCAGATGTTTGGTGCATACTGAACCATGAGGACATGTTGGTTACCGAGTGATATTCAAGTACTAGGTAACCTGTAGATGGTTCAGGTTTTCACTGATTATCATCTCTACCTTTGCTTTGAATTGTAGCATCTTGAATGTGTCAGGGTCCATTGGGCGGTCTTCCTTGGTCGGGTGACGTCCGCAGCAGCAACAGCAACAGCAGAGACACAGCAGGAAGATGAGACCGAAGGGAACAAGCACCGCTGCTATGATCCAGAGCCGCTGGGGTGGACCGGAGGTTGGCATTGGAGTAGCGTTGGACTCAAACTCTGGGAAGGAGAAAGATATGAAATATTGCTTTCTTTTATCAAGAGTTGCTTTGTGAACAAAAAAACAAAAACAGCAACAAAAGAAAAGCTCATCAAGATATAGATTGAAGATCAAGCTCAAAGGTGCAAGCACTTTCTGTTACGATCCAGAGCCGTTGGGGTGGGCCAGAGGTTGGCATTGATTCGATTCAAACTCTAGGAAGGAGAAAGATATGAAATATTCAGGGTTTTTTTTATCAAGAGTTGCTTTCTGAAGAACAAAATCAACATCAGATGAAGCAGCAACAGAGGTTGGCATTGGGGTAGCATTGGATTCAAACTCTAGGAAGGAGAAAGATATGAATTATTAGTTTCTTTTATTAAGGTTAGATTTGTGAAGAGCAAATACACTATACTAAACAGCAGCAGCAGCAAAGGCACAGCAGAAGATGAGACCAAAGGGAACAAGCACCACTGCTATGATCCAGAGCCGTTGGGGCGGACCGGAGGTTGGCATTGGTGTAGCGTTGGATTCAAACTCTAGGAAGGAGAAAGATATGAAATATTCAGGTTTTTTTTATCAAGAGTTGCGTTCTGAAGAACAAAATCAACATCAGATGAAGCAGCAACAGCAACAACAGAAAAGCTCATCAAGATGAAGATTGAAGATCAGACCAAAGGGAACAAGCACCGCTGCTATGATCCACAGCCGTTGGGGTGGGCCAGAGGTTGGCATTGGTGTAGCGTTGCATTCAAACTCTAGGAAGGAGAAGTACGAATATTTGTTAAATCAAATGTTATCTACAAACAAGCAAAGAAATTGCTGAGCAGATTAAACAGTGATTTTTTCAGGCAAGTAAATTTTCTGTTTGGGCAAGTAAATGTGAACATTCATGATTTTACTTGCCAGAATGCACACGTAGAAAAAAATAGTGTGGACGCTTGATGTATGATCCATAGCAAACATAGGTGTATTGAGGAGTGTTTGGGGTGTTCAAACGCCCCCCTTGAGCAAAAAGGTGACTGTTTTACGTGTTCACCCAACAACCACCCCGCCCCTACTCTTCGAAACTGATCTACGCCGCTGAATGAAGCTAAAACACCCGGCTTGAAAAAATCCTGGGCACGAATATGATAGCAAAAAAAAAATTATGTTGCAAACTAACATGCTTACCTATTGGTCTGGTGTACACGGGAATGCCTAGTGATAGAGTCATCTCCTGGAGGGACAACTCATCCAGAATAACCGTGGCCTCCCCCGCGGGAATCTTGGTACCTTCCTCCACCACGTAGAAGACCAGTTCAACGTTTGATGGGCTCGCAGTGGCCCTCGTCATGTCGATTATCTGCATGATAATAATGAAACAGAGGGGAATAAAGATTTTAATGATTTATTTCACAGCAATGAAATGGAGTCAAGGGATGAAGACATCATGATTTGCATACTGCATCCTCCGCTAGTATTTGTTAGATTTCTTGACCACATAGAATATTAGTTCAACGTTTAAAAAAACTAGCAGTGGCTCTTGTCATGTTGATTATCTGCATGATAATAATGAAACTGTTTGTAACAATGAAATCGAGACATGAATGTATACAGCATGTTTTGCATATTGCATCCCCCTGCTAGAAGTTGTTAGATTCCTTGACCACATCTTATTAGTTCAATGTTTGATGGACTAGCAGTGGCCCTCGTCATGTCGATTATCTACAGAGGAATAATGAAAAGGAGAGAAAATAACATATTTTAATAAGATAATGTCGATTTTTTAAATAGTAAGTCCAGTTGCAGAGATTTTATTTCCATTTATGTACATACATGTACAGTGGCTCTGGTCATGTTGATTATCTGCATAGGAATCATGAAAAGGAGAGAAAATTACATATTTTAACGATTACTTTTCAATGAAATGGACATTAAATGAAGACATCATGTTTTGCCTAATGTATCCTCCTGCTAGTATTTGACCAGTACCTCCCTCCACCATGTACATGTAGAACACTAGTTCAATGTTTGATGGGCTCGCAGCGGCCCTCGTCATGTCAATTATCTGCATAGAAATGAAAATGAGGGGGAAAGAGAATATGTGACCTTACACCACAAAACGACCGTTATGTCGCTGTGGTAGTTTCTCTTTTATTAGCTAAAATAGTCAAATCTTGTTCAAAATATGAGATTTAGGATTTTGGTATTTCCTGAATAAGCATATTTTAATCTAGCTTCTGTAACATTTTGAGCGTCGGAAATCATGTTTAAATATTATTTTTCCATCTAATAAATGTGATCTTATTACAGCGCTTTAATGGAAACTGATCTTTTAAATGGCCCGTTTCTCCCTTATTTTAAAAATGGTTCAGCCATATTCCAAATCTTTGGTGTTCATTTTGAGAGGGTTTGCTTAGTCCAAATATGATGAATGATACCATTTTAAAGGTAATGACTTCTATTTTAATGTTTTATGAAAAGCAGCACAATCAGTTTTCCCGACTTATTGGTCGTTATGTGGTGTAAGGTCACATATTAACATTTTTTTCATAATTTTTTGTGCATTCATTTTGTCAGAATAATATAATACAATAATACAACAATACAATATAATAATATTTTTCCCCACAACATTGCAACGTTCACACCTGGCATTCCACACAAGTGACACAACAGTGGTCTGATTTAAAATTAATGTCATATGATACAGTGAAACCATGTTCTAATCTGTAATTTCAAGCTCATGTATGTGCATACACCATTACACCTGTCTGTATCTTATGGGAACAGGGTGGGCTACAAAGTCTATGGGGATTTCAGAATCTTGAAGGGAATGGGTTAAGCTTGATGATGACCTTTGTTCACATTATCTAGCAACAGGATGTTGGATTGGCTACTGACCCTACTCATAATCTTGGGGGGCATGAGGGGGACACAGGGCACATGCCCCCCAATAATTTGAAGAGAAAAAAACAATAGGAAAGATGGGTGCCCCCCCCCCCCAAAAAAAAAAAAAAAATAATAATAATAACTAGACATGAAATTCGTCACTGTGACGAATTAGGTGATACGTTTGACCTTTGACCTTTGACCTTATAGACCCCTTGAATAATCTTCACCAACACCCCCCTCCCCCTCTCCATAAAAAAAATCTTCACCAACACCGCCCCCCTGAGAAAAATGTTCACCGAAATCCCCCTCAAATAATTCTCTCAGACTACCCCATCAACAAAATTTCGCCTACACCCCCCTCAACAAATCTTCATCAACACCCCCCCCCCCGATGAAAATCTTCACTGACGACCCCCTCAAATAATGTTCACTGACACCCCTCAAACAAAATCTTTACCGACACCCCCCTCAAAAAATATTCACCGACAACCCCTCCCCCTTCGAAAACAAATCCCCAACTACACCCCCTCGAAAAGATCTTCAGTGCCACCCCCCACCCGCCTCACAAATCTTCACCGACACCCCTCCCCCCTCGAAAAAAATTTACCGACACCCACCCCCCCCCTTGAAAATGTTGGTTGACGAAATAACCCCCCCCCCTTGAAAAATCCTGAGTACGCCACTATCATCAGAAGTAGTCGTCGTCATATTTATTCTTTATGTTCCAGACACTTTTGATAATTATTTAATTTCACACAATCAAGTTGCATTTACTACTAAAAGTGAAGTCTATGTAGTATGTACAACACAAACTAATATACCTTCATGAGCCTGAACGATAAGACTACACACCATCAGACCTATAATGCGTCCACATACTTTGAAGTAAAAATCTAAAGGGGGGAGGAGTGTGATATCCTGAAGAATATTATTTGATTATGCAGTATCGTACTCTAAATTGTACCATCATCATCTTATCATTCCACTCTTATATTCTGTCATTCTCTCTTTCTTTGTGTCATTCTCTCTATTTATTCATCAACATTCCACAACTCACACCACTGGCTAGATCCTGTAAACATTGTCCAGACCTTTCCACCCTTGGTCATCCATCACCCTCTCACACACATCCACTATTGTTTTGTATGCATTGGAAGAACCTTGCTACGTACAGTTAGTATGAGTCAAAATTCCCTCCCCATTATTGCAGCACTAATAGGGATTATTACGCACAAATGCTAGGGGTGAGAGACTATTTTGACCGTTACTGGAAGGAGGGGCGTTTCATAAAATTGTATGATGTAGTATGAGGGCGAAGACCCTAACATTGGGGAGGGTGTTCTGGTCTCGTTAATTGGCAACGCATTATATGGATATATTTGATGTGCGCTGTATTGAGAATCAATTACTGTTTTCAAACATCTAATTAAAAACGCCATAAGTTACGAAACAAAAGAAATATAACGGCTTACCTGGAATTTATTGAAATATTTGTATGATAAATTGAAATAAAGGAAAAACAAATGTTGCCATTATTTGAGCAAATTAATAGGAACATACATGTATTATTTTTCCTCAATATCTCCTCTACAACATATCAAAATTGTAGACGTATTCGACCAGAATCGAAGGAGATAGACACACAACTGCACCTTCAAAACATAACACAAAATTTATGAAATCAATCAAAATTTAATTTTCGCTTTTCATGGCAAATTGATGACGTCACGATGTCCGATTGGCGATTTTTGAATATCGCACCATATCTACAACTCATACTCTGTCACGAATACACAACAACCAAAATACTGAACATGGATTTTCAAATTTATGATCAATTGAACAGGGCATGTTTTTACCACATTTTCACATATTTTACATATGGCAGCACGCGCGGATTTCATGTGTAGCACGCGCGCATCGGCACATTTCCGGTCGGAAAGAGATAGTAATTGTTCAGGATCGTCCCAGCTACAAGATATCAAAACTTGGGACAGATTCAAGCAGAATTGACCGAGATATCGGAATCCAAACACGATATATACATAATCGCAAATGATAAAATCGTTGAAAACTGCTAATGTTAACTTCTCATGGTCATATGATTACATAATGAGGTTTGGTTGGCGATAAGGATGCATGACGTTGTATCTACAACTCATTCGTCTGCAAGGAAAAATATTTTTAACAAAATCGCCCGTGGATTTTAAAAATTATTATCAATTAAAAAAGGGCATATTTTGTACATATTTTGTGCATAGCAGCACTCGCGGATTTTAAAGTTTTACGCCCTCCTGTTCGAGCGTTTTTGGTCGAGGAGATCTGGAAACTGTTTTAATTTATCATAGAAAGTATTAGGAACAGTTTCCACAAAAAAAAACGCCATTTTTTTGTTCCGTGCGCGCTACGCGTGAAAAAGCGCGCGCGCAAACGCGCACGCGCGCAAAATGTTGAAATGCTCGGAATGACCTGAAACGTATGGAAAATTGGTTCGCCGGTTGATTTGAGAATTTTTCAAGGATTTTTACCCTTTGACGCGCGCGTACGCGTCCGTCGTTGTCCGTACGACCTTGGGTGCGACATTTTTATATAGCCCTTGAACTTAGCTTGCCATGTACAGAATTTGGTGAAAATATACCATTACGTAAGAAAGGTATGGGCTGTTGAAATATTTCACAAAATGGCGTCTCCATGACGTCACAGAGTAGTACCGTCATAATCATTACCCAGGTGCACAATGTCGGACCAAGGTCTATTATGTTCACCAGGTTTCATTATCATATCCCCAGCCAAATTTTACAGACACGAGACACAAAAAACGTACAAAGAAAAAGAATAAAAACTAGACATGAAATTCGTCACTGTGACGAATTAGGTGATACGTTTGACCTTTGACCTTTGACCTTATAGACCCCTTGAATAATCTTCACCAACACCCCCCTCCCCCCCTCCATAAAAAAAAATCTTCACCAACACCGCCCCCCTGAGAAAAATGTTCACCGAAATCCCCCTCAAATAATTCTCTCAGACTACCCCATCAACAAAATTTCGCCTACACCCCCCTCAACAAATCTTCATCAACACCCCCCCCCCCCCCGATGAAAATCTTCACTGACGACCCCCTCAAATAATGTTCACTGACACCCCTCAAACAAAATCTTTACCGACACCCCCCTCAAAAAATATTCACCGACAACCCCTCCCCCTTCGAAAACAAATCCCCAACTACACCCCCTCGAAAAGATCTTCAGTGCCACCCCCCACCCGCCTCACAAATCTTCACCGACACCCCTCCCCCCTCGAAAAAAATTTACCGACACCCACCCCCCCCTTGAAAATGTTGGTTGACGAAATAACCCCCCCCCCTTGAAAAATCCTGAGTACGCCACTATCATCAGAAGTAGTCGTCGTCATATTTATTCTTTATGTTCCAGACACTTTTGATAATTATTTAATTTCACACAATCAAGTTGCATTTACTACTAAAAGTGAAGTCTATGTAGTATGTACAACACAAACTAATATACCTTCATGAGCCTGAACGATAAGACTACACACCATCAGACCTATAATGCGTCCACATACTTTGAAGTAAAAATCTAAAGGGGGGAGGAGTGTGATATCCTGAAGAATATTATTTGATTATGCAGTATCGTACTCTAAATTGTACCATCATCATCTTATCATTCCACTCTTATATTCTGTCATTCTCTCTTACTTTGTGTCATTCTCTCTATTTATTCATCAACATTCCACAACTCACACCACTGGCTAGATCCTGTAAACATTGTCCAGACCTTTCCACCCTTGGTCATCCATCACCCTCTCACACACATCCACTATTGTTTTGTATGCATTGGAAGAACCTTGCTACGTACAGTTAGTATGAGTCAAAATTCCCTCCCCATTATTGCAGCACTAATAGGGATTATTACGCACAAATGCTAGGGGTGAGAGACTATTTTGACCGTTACTGGAAGGAGGGGCGTTTCATAAAATTGTATGATGTAGTATGAGGGCGAAGACCCTAACATTGGGGAGGGTGTTCTGGTCTCGTTAATTGGCAACGCATTATATGGATATATTTGATGTGCGCTGTATTGAGAATCAATTACTGTTTTCAAACATCTAATTAAAAACGCCATAAGTTACGAAACAAAAGAAATATAACGGCTTACCTGGAATTTATTGAAATATTTGTATGATAAATTGAAATAAAGGAAAAACAAATGTTGCCATTATTTGAGCAAATTAATAGGAACATATTATTTTTCCTCAATATCTCCTCTACAACATATCAAAATTGTAGACGTATTCGACCAGAATCGAAGGAGATAGACACACAACTGCACCTTCAAAACATAACACAAAATTTATGAAATCAATCAAAATTTAATTTTCGCTTTTCATGGCAAATTGATGACGTCACGATGTCCGATTGGCGATTTTTGAATATCGCACCATATCTACAACTCATACTCTGTCACGAATACACAACAACCAAAATACTGAACATGGATTTTCAAATTTATGATCAATTGAACAGGGCATGTTTTTACCACATTTTCACATATTTTACATATGGCAGCACGCGCGGATTTCATGTGTAGCACGCGCGCATCGGCACATTTCCGGTCGGAAAGAGATAGTAATTGTTCAGGATCGTCCCAGCTACAAGATATCAAAACTTGGGACAGATTCAAGCAGAATTGACCGAGATATCGGAATCCAAACACGATATATACATAATCGCAAATGATAAAATCGTTGAAAACTGCTAATGTTAACTTCTCATGGTCATATGATTACATAATGAGGTTTGGTTGGCGATAAGGATGCATGACGTTGTATCTACAACTCATTCGTCTGCAAGGAAAAATATTTTTAACAAAATCGCCCGTGGATTTTAAAAATTATTATCAATTAAAAAAGGGCATATTTTGTACATATTTTGTGCATAGCAGCACTCGCGGATTTTAAAGTTTTACGCCCTCCTGTTCGAGCGTTTTTGGTCGAGGAGATCTGGAAACTGTTTTAATTTATCATAGAAAGTATTAGGAACAGTTTCCAAAAAAAAAAACGCCATTTTTTTGTTCCGTGCGCGCTACGCGTGAAAAAGCGCGCGCGCAAACGCGCACGCGCGCAAAATGTTGAAATGCTCGGAATGACCTGAAACGTATGGAAAATTGGTTCGCCGGTTGATTTGAGAATTTTTCAAGGATTTTTACCCTTTGACGCGCGCGTACGCGTCCGTCGTTGTCCGTACGACCTTGGGTGCGACATTTTTATATAGCCCTTGAACTTAGCTTGCCATGTACAGAATTTGGTGAAAATATACCATTACGTAAGAAAGGTATGGGCTGTTGAAATATTTCACAAAATGGCGTCTCCATGACGTCACAGAGTAGTACCGTCATAATCATTACCCAGGTGCACAATGTCGGACCAAGGTCTATTATGTTCACCAGGTTTCATTATCATATCCCCAGCCAAATTTTACAGACACGAGACACAAAAAACGTACAAAGAAAAAGAATAAAAACTAGACATGAAATTCGTCATAGACGAATTAGGTGATCCGTACCCATTTGAAAATTTATCTTTTGAACCTTTCCACAACAAGTTTAAACCAATTTTATTTGGAGGAAATCTTAATGAGGAAAAATTATTCAGAGGTCTATCTCTAAGGATTTGCAATCCAAGATGGCGTCCAAAAAAGCAGTTGTTTTGTCTTGTTATTGTGAAGATCATATTAATTATCTTAAATAAGGGTCTTATTGAAGTACACAATATTATGTGGGACACATGTGCAGAGTTTATCTAGGTTCGAACTCCATATTGATTGCAAGGCATGTACCCTTCATGCCCTGAGCATCTTATTACATGTAGCTGGAAATTATAAAGGTCTATACAAATGGTTGATTTAGTATTTAAAAAAATTAGATGTATTTTTGTTTCCACTATCACGCAATTTTTATATCAATCCAAAATTAACATGTATTGAATTAATACTGTAAACTCTATTTTGATGGTAATTCATTAACCAGATCTTGAGCTATAACAATTATGAGCTATATATTGGGATATACATATATAATGAATCTTGTGACCTTGACCTTTAACTGTATGATCCAAACCTGGGGCCCCAGGTTCATTACAAATTGTTATATTTATGGATATTTCAGTCGTTTCTGAACCGATTTTGATCAAATAAAGTTTATTCTGTCACTAAAATATTATGCTCTTTCAAATTTGACACTCAGTTTTTTATTATCTCAGAAAAATTATTATATGTAGCGCCCTCTCTACCAAAACTCAACTATCTCTTTAACAATAGACAAAATTGAAGTTAGCATTGGCACATTCTTTTTTTAGGATGAAATTGAATCTTAATAGTGTGAAAATGGATGGGAATTGAGCACTCCAGTATAGAGAATTAACAGGTTTGAGGAATAAGCACAGCTCTCCTCTCACCATTTCCCCTCTATGCACACACACACACACACACACACACACACAATCACTCTCACATGTACATGTATATGTCTATACCAGGTCTATACAAATTTAAGGGAGGGTATGGGATGGTTATTACCCCCCTCCCATTTGGAGCCCGTTCGAAATTTGTGTTTAAAACATCACTCTAATTAGAAGCGTGGTTATTATTAGTATTCTTATGTATTTTTTATAAAGATGTAATGTTAGAAATAGCAGGGAATTATTGTACAGGCCATTGCCTCCCCCCCCCCCCCCCCCCACACCCCCACCCAAAAAAGGGAGGGGGGTATATTACCCATCCCACCCCCTCCCCCGATCTATACGCCCGTGAACTCTACCAGTCCAAACTGGAGCTAATCTATGACCATGTATCATCTTACAAGATGATCTTTTACAAGTGTCTTTATTCACGTCCGTAGGACACTATAATACAACACATAAATAATACACTTTCCAAATTGAAAGGGTTAAGGTTTCAGATACAAGTCTGCTTTTTGTCACACTGGCTCTACTGAAACTACCTTTTCACATTGGTGATATATTCCTAATATTTTTCTACAAATATATTAACTGTATATTTCATTACTTTCATTACAACTAAAATTCATATAGCATTTTCCATCACGAAAGCATTAATTTAGTCAGTATGCATGTCTAAAACAACAAAACAATGTATTATCGAGACAAGTATTAATCCCCACTTCGTGATATTCTGAAGCATAATAGATAATCCAATAATTATCACCACCATCATTAACACGTGTAACATAGAATCAGGAATAATCACCTTTAATGCACAGCATACTCGATCCCACCTTTGTGATATTCTGAAACATAATAGATCATCCAATAATCATCACCATCATTAACACGGTCGTGTAACACAGAATGTTCCGTCATGATATGTTAGTCAACACACACCTCTCTTAAATTGTTTACTCCATGGTATGAAACACACAAGCATGATATGAATGGAGAAAGGAATATTGTGCTATACGTTGGTGTTTAAACATACAGTGAGAATCACAATTCCTTCCCCATGCATTATTTCATTTCTAATAGGGATAATACGCACAAATGCTAGGGGTGAGAGACTATTTTGACCGTTACTGGAAGGAGGGGCGTTTCATAAAATTGTATGATGTAGTATGAGGGTGAAGACCCTAACATTGGGGAGGGTGTTCTGGTCTCATTAATTGGCAACGCATTATATGCATAAATTTGATGTGCGCTGTATTGAGAATCAATTACTGTTTTCAAACATCTAATTAAAAACGCCATAAGTTATGAAACAAAAGATATATAACGGCTTACTGGGAATATGTTGAATTATTTGTATGCTACATTGCAATAGAGGGAAAACAAATGTTTCCATTATTTGAGCAACATAATAGGAACACATTATTTTTCCTCCAGATCTCCGCTACAGCATATCAAAATTGTAGACGTATTCGACCAGAATCGAAGGAGATAGACACACAACTGCACCTTCAAAACATAACACAAAATTTATGAAATCAATCAAAATTTAATTTTCGCTTTTCATGGCAAATTGATGACGTCACGATGTCCGATTGGCGATTTTTGAATATCGCACCATATCTACAACTCATACTCTGTCACGAATACACAACAACCAAAATACTGAACATGGATTTTCAAATTTATGATCAATTGAACAGGGCATGTTTTTACCACATTTTCACATATTTTACATATGGCAGCACGCGCGGATTTCATGTGTAGCACGCGCGCATCGGCACATTTCCGGTCGGAAAGAGATAGTAATTGTTCAGGATCGTCCCAGCTACAAGATATCAAAACTTGGGACAGATTCAAGCAGAATTGACCGAGATATCGGAATCCAAACACGATATATACATAATCGCAAATGATAAAATCGTTGAAAACTGCTAATGTTAACTTCTCATGGTCATATGATTACATAATGAGGTTTGGTTGGCGATACGGATGCATGACGTTGTATCTACAACTCGTTCGTCTGCAAGGAAAAATATTTTTAACAAAATCGCCCGTGGATTTTAAAAATTATTATCAATTAAAAAAGGGCATATTTTGTACATATTTTGTGCATAGCAGCACTCGCGGATTTTAAAGTTTTACGCCCTCCTGTTCGAGCGTTTTTGGTCGAGGAGATCTGGAAACTGTTTTAATTTATCATAGAAAGTATTAGGAACAGTTTCCAAAAAAAAAACCGCCATTTTTTTGTTCCGTGCGCGCTACGCGTGAAAAAGCGCGCGCGCAAACGCGCACGCGCGCAAAATTTTGAAATGCTCGGAATGACCTGAAACGTATGGAAAATTGGTTCGCCGGTTGATTTGAGAATTTTTCAAGGATTTTTACCCTTTGACGCGCGCGTACGCGTCCGTCGTTGTCCGTACGACCTTGGGTGCGACATTTTTATATAGCCCTTGAACTTAGCTTGCCATGTACAGAATTTGGTGAAAATATACCATTACGTAAGAAAGGTATGGGCTGTTGAAATATTTCACAAAATGGCGTCTCCATGACGTCACAGAGTAGTACCGTCATAATCATTACCCAGGTGCACAATGTCGGACCAAGGTCTATTATGTTCACCAGGTTTCATTATCATATCCCCAGCCAAATTTTACAGACACGAGACACAAAAAACGTACAAAGAAAAAGAATAAAAAGAATTGTGTTTCCACAATTGCGGTATATTTGGAGATCGTAATGACCGCGGGAAATAAAGACGGATCGTGATAGCGTTATCAAAATGATGTCGAATGAAATCGGAATGACCGCGGGAAATGACGACGGATCGTGGTAGCGTTATCAAATGATGTCGCATGATAATTTGATATGTTATGAACAAGATCTTATCGAGATCGATCCTTGTAACATGACACGAGTTATATACACAAAGCCAGAGATGATCGTGAAGTATTGTGCGATTGTGGAAACACCCCGCTGAGTAATAACAATACGTGATACGCTATACGTATCACCTAATAATTGTGTTTCCACAATTGCGGTATATTTGGAGATCGTAATGACCGCGGGAAATAAAGACGGATCGTGATAGCGTTATCAAAATGATGTCGAATGAAATCGGAATGACCGCGGGAAATGACGACGGATCGTGGTAGCGTTATCAAATGATGTCGCATGATAATTTGATATGTTATGAACAAGATCTTATCGAGATCGAGCCTTGTAACATGACACGAGTTATATACACAAAGCCAGAGATGATCGTGAAGTATTGTGCGATTGTGGAAACACCCCGCTGAGTAATAACAATAGGTGATACGCTATACGTATCACCTAATAATTGTGTTTCCACAATTGCGGTATATTTGGAGATCGTAATGACCGCGGGAAATAAAGACGGATCGTGATAGCGTTATCAAAATGATGTCGAATGAAATCGGAATGACCGCGGGAAATGACGACGGATCGTGGTAGCGTTATCAAATGATGTCGCATGATAATTTGATATGTTATGAACAAGATCTTATCGAGATCGAGCCTTGTAACATGACACGAGTTATATACACAAAGCCAGAGATGATCGTGAAGTATTGTGCGATTGTGGAAACACCCCGCTGAGTAATAACAATAGGTGATACGCTATACGTATCACCTAATAAGTCTGACCACACTGCGCCACTGATCTGGGGGTATTTCCATAAACATGTTGTCAAGGAACTGTTACTACATGTTGCTAGGGGTTGTCATGGTGATACAGTCTTCTGGATGCAATTGTTTCCCCTCCGTGGATTATGGGGTCAAACATTTGTTGAGACATATAAGCCTAGACAAGGCCAGACAGACTGGCCTGGATTCACAAAGCAGGTTTGTAGGAGGTTTGTACAAACCATGGTTTAAACCATGGTCTACATCATTTGTAAACTGATAGAGAAAGAATGTAAACTCCTTACTTGTTAACAATGTTGATGCTACACTTTTACAAAATGCACCAAATAAAGGTTTGTCTTCTCACATGGTGACATTTGCTGGTTAGCAAGCACAAACAGTCACATCATTAGAAATTATTAATTGTTTTACTTGTATACGAGCAGCACTCCGTAGATGTAGATGTAGACCATGGACAAACCATGGTTTGTACAAACCTCCTACAAACCTGCTTTGTGAATCCGGGCCATTATGTCCAAGATGTTGTCAATGACCATAATACTCATCATTCATTGAAAAGATTTTGTCCACAACTGTCCAGGCATCTGAAAAAAGTGAACTTTATTTTTCTGGGGGGTGTTTCACAAAGATCCTAAGTTGGACTCAACTATTATGGAAAGCCATTTCTAGCCTTGAATACAATATATTAAAAAGCAACAAAGCAATTATGTTAGACTTTTCATAAATTTTGCATCAAGAACATGAAATCTCCTTGATAATAGAAAATATTAATGATTTCAATCAACATTTTATACCTTTGAAAAAGGACTTTTACAACAATTTTTCAAAGAAACTAATGGCTTTCCATACTTTTTAAGACCAATTTAGAGTTTAAAAGCTCAACTTAGGATCTTTGTGAAACACCCCCAGGTTTCTATTCAAATGTACTACGGCTCATAAAGCCATATGAGTGCCACTGTTCCCTTATTGGGATAATAAAGGGATGTAGTAACGATGTTGACATACAATTATGCTTAACAAAAGGTTGATCAAATGAGTTCTCTGTGATATGTGATAGATGCTCGCTGAGGGATTTGTGGAGGTGTCATGTTAAATGGATGTCTTATGGCCTAGTAATGAGGGAAAATTAAAAGTGTTATTTTCTATTAAACTAATTGCCATAAGTTGTTTTGTTTTGTTTTTAAATTGAATCAATATTATCTCTTCAATCAGTACAGGAGGAAAAATACCAAGCATGAAAGAACCGCTACAGAATAAGTGAGTTTGGTCGATTAATTCAGTCAAAGTTACTAGATTCTTTTAAGAAACATTTACACTGCATTGTATTATTTATCAAATTGTTTGTATCAAATGTTGCTCTTGGTTGTTGAAAATTTGTAGCACATTTAAAAATAAATAAATAAATAAATAATAAAACAAAGAACAGCTACAGACGCAAGTACAATGTAATTCAGTCAAAGTTATAAGATCCCTTCAAAGCAGTTAAAAGTTTTGAAGAAGCTTGAGCTTAGAGAAAATCAGCAGGATTGCATCTGAAAGCTTTTGAGATCAAAGTCATAATTCCTGGATAGTACTTTGTCCTTAAAAGGGGGAGGGGAGAAGGGGGCGCAATAATCCAGATATGTTTCCAATAAGGGAGCACTTAATGCTCCCCATAAGCCAGGGGAATATCAGCAAGATTATATCTCAATCCAAGCATCTTCTTGCTCAATCACCCTGTAAGGATGTAATTGTCAGGAAGGGGGCAAAGTTGTTATTTTTCCTTTCGTTTGAAAGATATTTACGATTTAAGTGTTCAAATGTTAAACTTTCCACTGGATAGTCGTAACCCTGTACAAAGTGAGTGCAATGAGTTAGTGAATATCACTTTGCATTTTTGCTCATTACTCGGCCATATCACTTCCATCTAACTTGACATTTTCACACGATACCCAGTGGAGTGGACATATCAGATAACAACACTATACATTGCATCAACCATTCATCACTTTTTGCACATGTCAACAAAGTTACTAGATCCCTTTAAAAAGGGGAGGGGAGAAGGGGTCACAATAATCCAGATATGTTTCCAATAAGGGAGCACTTAATGCTCCCCATAAGCCAGGGGAATGTGAGCAAGATTATATCATCAATCCAAACAGCTTCTTGATCAATCACCCTGTAAGGATTTAATTGTTAGGAAGGGGGCAAATTAATCCACAATTGTTGCATAAAAATGGGTCTAGTTACATTGTCTAAATCCACCTATATTAGAACTCTAGACTAGCGGCTCTCTCAGACCTTTTTGTATTTGTATTATCAGGTATTTTCAGTTTTTCCCTTTCGTTAGAAAGATATCTACAATTGAAGTCTTTAGGTGTTTAATTATCCACTGGATAATAACAACTGTGTATGAGTTCAGCAAATATTACTTTGCATTTTCTCTCATCTTTCTGTCATATTACATTCATTTACCATAGAATTTCCACACATATGAATTATTCTCTTGTAGTTGAACAATTATTTAGTTGACCGATCAGGCAAGCAATTAACTGGACAATTTAAGACATTTCACTTGCCCAACACCAATTTCTACTTGCCTAGAGCAAGCGGGCAAGTGCTAGTGTGAAACCCTGGCCTACTGCTCCCATAATCCAAGGATTTATGAGCAAGATTGTATCATCAATCATCAATGAACTCAACAGCGTGGGAGGGAGAGACAATAATCCTAACTTCTGTTTTGGGCATAACAAACATTTCCTATTTATATCACACTGGAAAGAAATACATTTTTACATGGGGGCTCAGGGTGAAATAGCCCCAAATACATGTATGCCCAACATAGCCCTCAAAATGCCCAATCAAGCTCCTAAATGCACATGCCCAATAGAGCACCTAAATGCCCAACAGAGCCCTCAAAATGCCGAATAGAGCCCCTAAATGCTCAATTGAGCCCCTAAATGACCAATGGAGCCCTCAAAATGCCAGAAGAGCCCCCAAAATGCCCAAAAGGGCCCCTGAAATGCCCATGAGAGCCCCTACATGCCCGATAGAGCCCCTAAATACCCAAAAGAGCCCTAAATGCCCAATAGAGCCCTAAATGCCCTTGAGAGCCCCAAAATGCCCAACAGAGCCCCCTGAAAATCATTTAAAAGAAACCCCGTCAATTTGTATCTGAGTTTAAAGCTAAACCAATTTTTTTCTCAAAATTAAACAAAAATTAATTTCTAGCACTGCCATATTACAGGAAAAGGGAAGGACGGAGAAGGAGGGATGGGGGAGGACAGAATAATACGCATCTATTTAGATCAAGTCCCATCAGATGAGCGGTTAACACTTTAATCCACTTGGGACAATATTAATAGAAAGATGACACATGTTAGCACTGACACAGCTGGGAAAGTGTGTTGGTCCAGAGGATAGATAGCAACCACCTGCTTTGGGTTAAGTCCTGGGGGTGTTTCACAAAGATCCTAAGTCGAACTTAACTCTAAGTTGGACAATTATGGAAAACAGTTAGTTTCTTTGAAAACAATTCGTAATACTTCTTCTAAAATGCTTAAAATGTTGATTCAAATCATCAATATTTTTTATATATTATCAAGGAGATTTCATGTTTATTGATGTATAATTTAGGAAAAGTCTAAAATAGTTGCACTTTTGCTTTTTGAATGTATTTTATTACAAAGCTAAAAATGGCTTACCATAATTTTCAAGCCAAACTTAGTGTTAAGTTCAACTTAGTATCTTTGTGAAAAACCACCTGGCCTTAAAGGGATCTAGTAACTTTGTTGACATGTGCAAAAAGTGATGAATGGTTGATGCAATGTATATGTTGTTATCTCATATGTCCACAGGGTATTGTGTGAAAAATTCAAGTCAAATGACATTGTATGGCCAAGTAATGAGCGAAAATGCAAAGTGATATTCAGTAACTCACTGCACTCACTTTGCAGCACACTACACACGTGCAATTGTGATGAACGTTTAACCTCGCTACGAGCGGCGAGCGCGCTGATTGGTTGTTGCCTGATCGGGCGGTCGCATGACACGGACGTAATTTTGCCCTAGAATGGTTGGTGATTTCAACCCAAGAACGATCGGGCCGCTGTTTCCATAGGAAGTTGGCGATTTTGCACACGACCCGCAAAATTCTATGTCCGCGTTGAGGTTACGAAAAGCCTCTAATCTCTGTTTCAGGGACGGGCTCTACGGAAACGCATTATTTTGCGGATGAATTTTCGCAAGCTTAATTCGGGCATAGATCGCTTAAATTATTAAAGCTTGCCGCTAGCTAGTCACTAGCTAGCCGCACGCTAGTCGCTGGCATGCGGCATGCATAACATTCTGTAGGGGCACTTTTATTTGGTACAAATGTATAATAATGCATTCCCCTCCCAGGTCTAAATATAGAATTCCATCAATTTCCATCTAGCGTGTTAACACCAAAAGCAATACATACATAATCTCCCTATCTCCTGATGTTAATTAAGAACTGCTAATTAGGAAAGCGGTTTGTAGGTGCGCTCTGTTCAGGATTTCCTCTCCAAAATCTAATGATAGAGCTCTGGAGTTGATCATCTTGATGAGATGAATGATGATTCTGTTGTTTCTCCTCTTACATAGTTCACACAGAAATCATAATGCACGGTCATAGTTGTCAAACCAAACATTATAGGGCTCTGTATTGTCACAGATGATAAATTAATTACCTTGTTTCCCCTCTAGTGGCTTAGTGTGGTCGAAGTGATGGGGGGGGGGGGGGGGGGGGGAGCACGACAATTTATTGGGTGACACACCTTATTTATTTCATTGTTTTTTCAAAAAATGTCCCCTTATGTTTCTTATTGTTTGTTATTATTATTGAGGGGGCACATGCCCCTAGCCTCCCCCATTGCTACGCCACTGAATTCACAAATAAAGTAAAAATTCATATTGATTATCAACATCAGGATAGAATAATATCCGAATGTCACAACAGCTTTAAAAATGGTATTACTTCTGTATCCCTGAGGAGAAATGTAATGATTACGCTGTTTGCAACCCCCGCCCCCTCCCCCCTCCTCCTCCCCCCCCCCCCCCAGACTAATGATAAAACTCTGTAATTGCTGAAATGAATTATGAATTGTTTCTCCTCTTCCATAGGTCACAAAAAGAAATCAGAATGCACTGTCATAGTTGTCAACATTGGAGAACTCTGGCAATTGATTCAATAGACGGGGCTTTATATACATGTATGTACAAAAGTGCTGTAAATTATCACGCACTGTCTACAAGACACATTACAGTATATGTGACCTTACACCACAAAACGACCAATAAGTAGGGAAAACTGATTGTGCTGCTTTTCATAAAACATTAAAATAGAAGTCATTACCTTTAAAATGGTATATCATTTGTCATATTTGGACTAAGCAAACCCTCTCAAAATGAACACCAAAGATTTGGAATATGGCTGAATTACATGTATTCTTAAAATAAGGGAGAAACGGGCCATTTAAAAGATCAGTTTCCATTAAAGCGCTGTAATAAGATCACATTTACTAGATGAAAAAATAATATTTAAACATGATTTCCGACGCTCAAAATGTTACAGAAGCTAGAATAAAATATGCTTATTCAGGAAATACCAAAATCCTAAATCTCATATTTTGAACAAGAATTGACTATTTTAGCTAATAAAAGAGAAACTACCACAGCGACATAACGGTCGTTTTGTGGTGTAAGGTCACAAATGGAACAACATAGAAATCACAGTGTTTATTTACGATGTGAACAATAGTTTGCAAACTTCTAAAAGAAAAGGCCATGATGCTGCTCTCTAGAAAAACATTTTGTAAAAGCTTTATATGTTGTATTTCATTTTCATTTATTCTTTAGATTTCTGGTCCCCTATGTTTGAATAATCTCGAAATGCATTAACACAGTCCTCTCTGCATGAATATTGATTTCTGCATGAAGAGGAAGCAAAGGCAATCATCCCGACAACGAAGCACCCTAAATTTACAGATTCAGGAATTCTTTGTGTTTCTGGTCAGTTTCCCCTATAGATGTTTGAATAAGTTTAGATTATTTTTCAGCTTCAGAATCTTTTCTTTTTTTTTGTAAATTGGGATTCAAAATCAATGTATCTAGTGTTTTAAATTGGGGGTGTAAAATAAATATGTGACAAAGCATTCTGATTTTTTCGTGACCCTTGTAAAAGGAAGCAAGCGAAACATCCTGACAATAAAGCCCTAAATTTAGACTCAGAGAGGGAAATTCTGCACAGGGCGTAGTCATACCATTTTCCTATTTAAATTAGCTTTAATTGATTTGGAGGTTGTGAGATGAAATTTGTATCCAGTACTTCAGTATTAAGCCCTTCAAATGCTTTGAGGAAAAGTAAAGTTCTGGTTTTTAATACACATGCTTCAAAATAATTATTTTGTGAGTTAGAAGAAAACTGAATGTATTGCAATCTGAGCACAATGTACATGTGTACATTGCAAAACCATAACAATGTTTGTTTGATTAAATATCCACAAAAAGAATCATTTTAATGAAAGTGGCAGGCCTTGGCTTTTTATCAGGTAATATGAATCTAATATTTGTAAATCCAACACCAAGACTCCACAATCATTTTTTTTTCTACTGGCCCAATTTCATAAATTTTACATGAAGAACATTAAATCTCTTGAATAGAAAAATATTAATGATTTGAAACATTTTATGCCTTTTTAAAGGACTTTTATAAAAAAATTAAATGAAACTAATGGCTTTCCATACTTTTTAAGTCCAACTTAGAGTTAAGTTCAACTTAGGATCTTTGTGAAACACCTCCCAAGAATCTTAAGTTGCCTCACAGAAACATTTCTTCTGAAAAGTGTGTAATCTTCAAGTCTGAAGCAATGCTCTAGCTGACGAAATTGTGCACTGGGCTGTACAGTGCAAGTGCGGGAGAAATCACTATTCAAGGAATACTGAAGATGATGTCAACGTACCTGAGCAGTTATTGTTCCCAGTGATGGTCCTTCGTCTCCGTCCAGCGGGATTACTGGCCGGGTACAACTAAAGTTTCTCTTTCTCCACCATACAATGAATATGTATTAAAGAAATTCACACAGATAAAAATAAGGCAAAAAGAATTAAAAAATTAAAAATTCAAGGAATTCTAAAGATGATGGCGACGTACCTGAGCAGTTATTGTTCCCACGGTGATGGCCCTTCGTCTCCGTCCAGCGGGATTCAGGGCGGGGTTATTGGCCGGGTCCAGCCGCTCTAGTAGCTTCTCCATCTCCACCGTGCGCTGGTTGCTACGGAGATTCGCCTCCGTAAACATCACCGCAAGATTGTTCTCCATCTTGGCGATGAAGGAGGGCAGCTTGATGTCCGTGCTCTCTGGTACATCCACACCTACAGTACATGAAACCAAAAAAGTACTTTTTATTGCGACTCTAAAGGGAGGGAGACATATAAAGATTGTTCAAAACCATCACTTTTTATTTCACAAGGGCTATTCTTTTAAATTTATAAAGAAAAATCTCCCCCTGTAAATGTTCACAAGGGCTATTTTGGGGCTCAAGGGGGCTTCTTTTTTTTTTACTTGTATTGATTTGTTTTCATTTTGTTTTATATTCATTTTTCTCAGACATTGTAATAACTGATTATAAAGATCCTACCCTACTCTGGGCACTCAAATTATTATTTGACAGGGGTGTGCCTCACGGAACTCTGAAATGGGGGTCTTAAGAGCTGACTACAAGCACAAAATATAGGGTCTTTGGAGCTACAAAAAACCCGAAACGGGAGTTAAGGGGTCTAAGGAGCAGACTAAATCTACAAAATACATGGACTTGGAGCTACCAAAGACCTACGGAAACCCTCAAATGGTGGTCCAAAGAGCTGACTAGAAGAAGTATAATGGACTTGGCGCTACTCAGCTACCTAGGGCAATTCCACGCCAAAGTGGACATTTGACCAAAACATTTGCAAGCATTTTTATGATACAAATTTGGTATCAAATCAAAGCTTAAATTCTATATTTTTGGAATTCAATGAGAAAATTTTAGTTTTACATAATTTTAGTTGTTTTTTTATAATAACTTTATAACCATAATTGAACCCCACAAATTTGACATTTTTGTGAAAAAGTGTTTTGATCCTGTGTTTGTTTTATATTTCCCCAGTTAAGCCTAAAAACCATTATTCTGACTCCTGAGATATGACCATTTCGTAAAATAGTGAATTTGTATGATTTATTTGATTTGTTATGCTTCAATGACTTCTTATTTTCAGCCTATGAAAATGTCCTTCCGTTACCGAAAAATCATTATTTTTAATTTTGTGGCTCACATAATTGTTAGAGAGCAGACCAATCTTCAGTGCAAAGCAAGTTCAAGTAGGCCTTCCCATTGCTAACAATTGTATTACTCATTGTTTCTTCGTTAATTAATAAATAACAAAAGAAAATGTCCTTCCGTTACCATACACATGGTAACAGATGGACAAGGTACCTCATATTACATACTATGACAAAATTTATGTTAAAAAATTTGTCTCTCATATATGAAAACCCAAAATAATGAGACAATACCTGCAATGGCCAGCTATCAGTGGCGTAGCGTGGTCAGACTAGTAATTTTCTGTGTTTCAACCAATCAGATTTGTGCATTTAGAACATTTGATCTGGCTCACAATTGATTTTATCTCTTTCTGCAACAGGGCCCTTGTACCATGATGCCATTTGTCTGGATTTCTATTGTATGGGGATTAGTAGGTCTATTTAACTGTGGTGAGCCAGGGTGTGAATAGGCTCTGATCATGACTTTGAATAGGTCTTTTTTTTATACAATACACCCCTATAGAATTCTTGGACATGGGTGTAGGTCTAAAATAATTAAATTTTACATGAAATTTGCAAACTAAAAACAAGGCTGTAGAAAAAGCAAGAAATAACATATCTCCAATTCTTTCATATGTTGTAGAAATTATATCAAGCCAAGATTTAAGCAAAACAAATTCTCAAAATGATTTGATCCACGAGGTAAAACGGAAGGTCAAAATCTAAGGTCAAAGGTTATCGTATCCAAACTCGCTCATGCATGAACACAAATGGCATAAATGGATTGCACATAACATCCCCAGTCCAATGACACCTTTACAAAATAAATTGACCCAACGGTTAATGGACAATGGCCATTTGAAAAATGGTGCCCACGCCCATTTCTTACAAAACTCCCCCATAAGAATCGACCATAGCGCCAAAACCATTGGGCGGATTGGGCTAAAACTTAAATATTTGCGCTTTTAAAGGTTGAAATATCATACATACCAAATATTAGCAAATTTGAAGGGGGCTGCGATGAAAATTTTCAATTTGTTTAAAGGTGATTTGACATGGAATGACCCTACTGTGTCATATCATACATTATAGTCCATTATGTCCTTCCGTTACCGAACATTGGTCCGCTTTGTGTGAAATAACTCAAATATCTGCGGACAAATTTTAATCAAAGAACAAGTAAACTCTTCTTAACCCTTCAGAGAATGAAATGTGTACCCTTAAAATATTTTGTATTATTTAATATCACAGAGTTTTAGTTAAAACTGATTTGATAACAAAACCTTGTCCATGTTAGTGTCCTTCCGTTACCGACCTCATTTGTATGCATATTCAATATTGTGCGGAGATTTAAAAAAAAAAAAATTATGGGACCTTAAAACTGTATGTTTTGGAAGTATTGTTATCAAAATAGACTGTTCTAACAACACAAGTATTTAAAAATGTCTTTCTTAAAGTTGACAATTTGTGTCCGAGTGTCCTTCCGTTACCATGGATTGACCATGAATAAGAGCCATTGGAGCATGAAATATAGTAAGAAAAAAATAGAAATGTAAATGCTTGTGATGTCCATATGCTATCTATGATACAAACTCATTTTAGACCACAACAGAGATGTTTCCTTCTCATAAATGGTCTTTAAATTTCAAAATTAATTTTATTGTACAATTCCAATAGACTTTTCAGAGCTCCTTCCGTTACCGTCCTTCCGTTACCGAACACTGGAGTAATTAATTTCTCATAATTAATATACCAATGTAGATATTTTTCTTAAAAGGTGGTGTTATACTCTGTGCACATAAGGAAATTGACTAGTAGCCAACTTAACATGATAAACCTCGTAACTTCACAGAGATTGGGTCATAACTAAAAAACTTGAAAATCCATGTCCATTTTGGCGTCCTTCCGTTACCGGCCTCATTAGTGTCCATATCTAATTTACATAATGCGGTCAAAATTTTAGAAATAGTGGAAATCAAAGGTGTCCCAACAAGGATCAAAGACATGCCATTTAAAATAAAAAATCAAAAGCAGGATCCTGGAATTATTTGATTGAAGTTCCAAAATTGTGTCTGAATGTCCTTCCGTTACCGTGGAATTGCCCCCTAGCCAAGTCATTCCAGGTGTCTATGGAGCGGCAATTTTTGAAAATCGGGTATCTTGAGAGCGGCAATCGGGTCTGCCCGGGGGTCTTGTAAGCGGCACATACCCGTCTTACATTATACACGAGTGCTCCCCCTCCCCCCCCCCCCCCCCCCCCGGGTCTACAGTGGCCACATTTCTTGTTTCCCACATGTGGTCACCAAGGGGGGGAAAAAAATATTGAACAATTTCTGGGGCTACCTTTCAAGGGGGGGAGCACTCATGTATAATGTAAGACGGGTATGTGCTGTTTACAAGACCCCCGGGCACACCCGATTGCCGGTCTCAAGATACCCGATTTTCAAAAATTGCCGCTCCATAGACACCTGGAATGACTTGGCTAGGTAGCTGAGTAGCGCCAAGTCCATTATACTTCTTCTAGTCAGCTCCTTGGACCACCATTTGAGGGTTTCCGTAGGTCTTTGGTAGCTCCAAGTCCATGTATTTTGTAGTTTTAGTCTGCTCCTTAGACCCCTTAACTCCCGTTTCAGGGTTTTTGTAGCTCCAAAGACCCTATATTTTGTGCTTGTAGTCAGCTCTTAAGACCCCCATTTCAGAGTTCCGTGAGGCACACCCCCGTCAAATAATAATTTGAGTCCCCCCCCCACCCCCCCTGGGCTGTAGACAAGGCACATCTATAGGAAGGTTCCATAACACTGTTTTTCTCTGCAGAGGAACACTTCTGGTGGTCACTATTAGGCAGGTTGGCTGCTATACACAGGTATAACAACATGTATTTTCCAATTAACCTATGCAGCCCTGAATGGGTCAAGTTATGCTAACATTCATTGAAAACATCTTTAGGAAGAAAGTACACTTTCTAGCTGAGGATTTATGGAATATACTGAAAATGTATTTTTATAAAGAGAACATAAATATTGTTAACAATATCGCTAATGATATTCGTTTGTCTCACAATGTATGGTCAACAAGGAATCTAAAGATTCGTCGAGATCTTTAGATTCCTTGTTGACCATACATTGCGAGACAAACGAATATCATTAGCGATATTATTAACGATACTATTTCCGCAATGAGTAACATATTTAGTAGAACATAAATAGTTTCAAGCTGTTGCCTTAATTGGATTTATGGACAACATGTGCATGATTCGGTATAACCATATAGCATCAGTTCCTTTTTTGTCAGATCTACACATCGATTAAAGACATTTGCGAAGAAATAAAGCATTCTCGCAACATATTCACATACATAACTGCCTTGAGCCTTTATTTATAGATGGCATTGACACATTATAAAATATCTTAATCTGAACCATTATCCAGGGCTCGACACTAATGCTAGCCAGCTGTACTGGGGCCAAAAACAATTTCACTTTGTTCTGGACAGCAAAAGTCTATGAAGAGAAGATTTGAGCACCCGTCTAGCAATCTGGAGGTCTCGGGTTTGATTCCCGGCGAAACCTATTTTTCTTAGCTCATTTTCAATCATTCAAAATCAGTTTTTGGTTACCTGATCAGGCCAATAGACTTGTAGTTTGCCAATGACAGAATAAATCAAAAATATTCTATTCTTCCAATAGTTGTTTTTATGAAAAATAGAATAAGTTCCAAGTTAGATTTTAGATAGAGGAAAAGAAATATAATTACAAAATAAAAAAAAAATAAAAAATTGAATAAACAAGGTTGATCTACTCACCCATCATTAGCCAGAAGGGCATCGTAGCAAAGGATGTGTCAAAGGGCGTGGGTGTCCTCGTCTGGGTTGTCATGGTGATAGTTGCTATGGGAGATGTAACAGTACTGGTCGGTGGGGATGTAGTAGTACTAGGACCCATCACAGGAGCAGTAGTATCAACAGCAGGCGGTGAGGTCTCTGGAACAGCAGCTGTGACTGTTGTATTCAGTGTTGTTGATCCGTTTGTGAGACTACTTGTGCTCTCCACTGTTGTAGAGATGGGAACGGTTAGTGAGGTATTTGTTGCATTCGATGTGAAAGGTGTTGTCGTATTCACTGGTGGTGGGGTAGTTGAGATCTGTGTGGCATTTGGACCAACGGAATCAGTTCCGTTTGTGCTGTAAGGAGTTGTCAGAGCGCCCTCTGTTGCAGTGGTATTGTAGGGTGTTGGAGAATCTGTTGGAGGGACCGTTGAGGTTGCATTCA
This sequence comes from Echinarachnius parma, assembly GCA_037951105.1. NCBI lineage: Eukaryota > Metazoa > Echinodermata > Echinoidea > Clypeasteroida > Echinarachniidae > Echinarachnius > Echinarachnius parma. The sequence goes on along the minus strand of JBAMJV010000842.1, from coordinate 81,244 downwards.
TCTCTGGGGATGCTGTCATAAAAACAGATGTGGCAGTTGGAAAAAACAGCTCAGTCGAAATGAACTGAGATGTTGCATTGTCAGAGACATTGGCTGATACAGTAACCATGGTAACTGAGGGAGTAAAAGGTGGTGTAGCGGTTACAGAGGGACTTGAAACCGATGAATCATTGAATACCGGCGTGCTCTTCATGTCAACAGACATGCTAACAGTAGCACTTATGTTTCCTAGGTAATCAGATGAAACTGAGGAAAACTGAAATGTTGGATGAACAGATGGAGTCGGTGTGATCAGTGAGGATAGCGAAGGGGACAACAGCATGGATGATGCGTTTCCAACGATTGAGGTGGAGAAGAACGGTGGTGTGGTACTGACCATAGATGGCAAGAGTGGAAGACTGGACGTGAAATTAAATGCTGCTGTTTGATCCACCCCTGATGATGGCACCAAGGTTGACAAGAGGATGTCTCCTGAAGACGCTGGAACTGGTGTTGACGTGTTGTTCAACAATGTAGATGATGCAATAGCAGAGACATTCATTGATGCTGTTGGTGTGGCAAAGATTGGCAAAGAGACAGTTTCATCAATTACTGGACTCCTGTCCATGTGTAATGATGATGTTTGATTGACTGACATCGACTGACCAGCAGACGATGATGAATTTAAAGACGCTGACATGATTGGAGTAGTTTGTTCGCTTACTGAAAAAGAAGCCACAGGCTGCACAATAATTGTTTCACTCTGATTTGCGACAGAAGTCATAGGTAACATTGAAATTGAAGACTGCATGATTGTCAGAGGACTGTCCGAAGTCGGACTAGACAGCAAAGGTGGTGTAGAAGAATACACTGATTTGAATGAAGAAACATTTACATGAGCACTGGATTGCACACTTTCACTGACAGAAATGGTAATACTAGGGACTAAAGACAAGGTGGTAGGACTTCTGCTCAAAGACACTGCCAAAGACAGAGAAGGAGTTGCAGAGTCCAGATCTACAGAAGTTTTCAAGGTGGTGGCTAGGGTTTGCGGCACATTTTGCTCCGTCCTACTGATAGGCAAAGTCACTGGGGCGCTTGAAGTGAGACGCGAAGAAGCAGAGTATACAGAACTTGAGGTTGATGATAGGACATGAAGTGAGTTTGTGATAGGAGACGACGGTCCTGCTGTTGAAGTCCCAGCATCTGTTGATGAAAGAACACCAACAGTTTCAACGTTTGATAACACCTGAAAGTGATTCATGGTTGATATTAGCGATGAAGTCACGGCTAGGGTCATGCTTGTTAATGTCACTCCACTGGATGCACTACGAGCCACTAACATGCTGGTAAGCAAATGCGATGCGTTACTATGGACCGGAGATGAGGATGGACTATGCAATGGAGATGCGTTACTATGGACCGGAGACGAGGATGAACTATGCAATGGAGATGCATTAGGAGCACTATGCATGGATTTCACTGAAGCAACACTAAGCGTTGGGGAAGCCAGGATACTGTGGGAACTAGTTCTCAATGTTAAGTCTTTGGATCTATAGACTGAGGGCTGCGCTAGGGATGGCACTAAGGTGACTAATGAGGATTGCATCTGTGATGGGAGTAAGGTAGCTGATTGTGTTGGGACAAGATCTTTAGACTGTGATCTGGATTGGTATGATTCTGTTCTGTATGTCTCTGGAGTCCCAGACAGTGTTTCCAAGAAGGATGAAATGAGCACAATTGAAGTAGGCACTATCTGTGTGTACATCATGGTCGATTGAGAACCCTGAACTGTTGAGGGTATGCCTGTGTGTGATAATGGGCCTGTGTCCGAAGTGGCCATGGGGCTTAGCAATTTGGACATTTCTACTTGTGAGGCATCTGAAGGATAAAGCTTGGTGGTCTGTACTTGTGTTGATGTTGTTGGTGTTGTAGGCAATAGGGGGTGTTTCATGGTGCTGTTGGGCATAGGGTGCATAGTTGAAAGCAAACTGGATGAAAGATTGGGAGAATGCAAGCCTTTGCTAATACTGGTGTCTTTGACACTTGTTACGCTTGTTAGTAAACTACCTGCAACTGAGGTCAAAGCAGTAGAGGTAGCTAATGGGGTTCTAATCATAAGAGTTCTCTGGGCTTTCTTGTTAGTAGATGATACTACAATGTTTTTAGTATTAGCAGACATGGATGAAAATACACCACTTGGGTACAGAATGTGAGACGATGACATTACAGACGGTTGAAGGACAAAACTTTGTGAAAAGCTTTGGCTAGATGAATCTACTGGCAGTACAAAGCTCAGTGACAGGCCTTTGCTAGATGATTCTACAGCTGGGCGCGTCACAGGGTTAGTAGCTAACATGGAGTAAGTACCAAGTCTTGATGTTACAGAGGCAACGGATGATGATGGTATTAAAGATGAAACGATAACTGCATCTCGAGTATGAACAGAGCCGGTGGAGGGTGTGGTGAGAATACCTATAGTGGTAAGAACAGACAAAGAACCAGTTACAAGAAGAGGGCTGGAACTATGAAAGGTGCTCACGGACAACGTGGAAGCAGTAACAGGAAGTTGACCACCAATGGATGATGAAGGTGCAAGGGACGATACATTCATTGACATTGATAGAGGCTGGTGCAAGGTTGAAAGGTCACTCATGGGATGAAGAGGTAAGGAAGCAGTTGTTAATAAAGGTAGCATGCCATCACTGGATGATATGAGGGCAGAGGTTGTATAAACACTTGACACAGATTTGGGTTGGTACAATGCTGAACTTTCACTTGTAGTATGAACAGATGAAGGAGCAGTTTTTAACACAGAAAGATTGTACTCAGTGTAAGATAGAGTGTTCAAGGGAGTACCACTCTCTGAAACAGATAGGGGTTGAAACAAAGTTGAAAGTTCAGTGATGAATTCTTTAGACAGTTCAGATACGGTATGGCTAGAGAGGGTAGACAGTACAGATGCAGGAAAGACATGAGTCACAGATGATGATGAGGAAGCAATCATAGTTGTATGTGATATTACAATATCCGATGATGAACGAGATGGCTTTGGCAGTGCATCTCTAGTCATATGAGAGGAAACAATTGCAGATGTAGACATTTGCACTAGTGAGCGATGTGATGATGAAATTATGCGGGGCATTGAAGGGGAAACTAATGGAGCAGTGAAAGCCAGAGAGAGAGCAGGTGAAGCAGAAACAGGTGGATGCATGGTTGGATGACCAAGGCTAGAATCTAGACTTGGACTAGCCTGAGGATTGCTTACAGATGAAAGCATCTCATGCATGGTTGGATGACCAAGGCTAGAATCTAGACTTGGACTAGCCTGAGGATAGCTTACAGATGAAAGCATCTCATGCATGGTTGGATGACCAAGGCTAGAATCTAGACTTGGACTAGCCTGAGGATAGCTTACAGATGAAAGCATCTCATGCATGGTCGGATGACCAAGGCTAGAATCTAGACTTGGACTAGCCTGAGGATAGCTTACAGATGAAAGCATCTCATGCATGGTTGGATGACCAAGGCTAGAATCTAGACTTGGACTAGCCCAAGGATAGCTTACAGATGAAAGCATCTCATGCATGGTCGGATGACCAACGCTAGAATCTAGACTTGGACTAGCCTGAGGATAGCTTACAGATGAAAGCATCTCATGCATGGTCGGATGACCAAGTCTAGAATCTAGACTAGGACTTGCCTGAGGATAGTTTGCAGATGAAAACATTTCATGCAATGAATCTACACTTGAACTTGCTTGAGGCAAGTTCATGGATGCAGACATCTCTAAGCTTGAACTCCATGCAGGGTACGAGGGGAATGAATGCGATGCATGCAACACTGAGCTCAAAGAGTCATGCCCCTGGGTATAAAAGGGTGTGAAGGATGCACTACGATGGTCTTGCCATTCAGTGTGAAAGTGTCCCAAGGTTGATTCAAGCAACACTACAGTAGAATGGGCCCCATTCACACTGCTTTGGGAAAAGGCACTTGAACGTTCACCCTTTTTAGTGTGAAAGGGTGTCAAAGAAGGGTAGGAAGATGAATCTTGCACACTCGCAGTTGGATATCCTTGCCCCTCGGTATGAAAGGGGGTCAGGGATGGTATGGGTGGTGATGCATACAAACTTGCACTGGAAGGTTCATGAACTTCTGTATAAAAGTGTGTCAGGGATGGTATAGGTGGTGATGCATACAAATTTGCACTGAAAAGTTCATGCACTTCGGTATGAAAGGGTCTAAAGGTTGACAAGTGTGGTGATGCGTGCACAACTGCGCTTGAAGGTGTCACATCCACACCGCCTGGGGAAAACGGAGGTGTTGCGGGGGTGGAGCTCATTCTACCGTGGACAAGGCTTCCATGGGATTCGCTCGCATCAGGAAGTTTTGACGAAGACATAATTGATGCTGATGGGGAGGGCGTTACATGCTTTGTTGAATAGGCAGATGCTGGAGTATAGTCTAACATGACGGATCCCCCTCTTGCAGAAAGGGGATCGTCTGCATAGCTTAGGTGGCTATAAACAGAAGAGAAGGAACTGAATCCATGGATGGATGATGGAGGAGAAGGAAGCAAAGAGCTAGCTGGCTTTGGTTCTGCAGAGAAGATGGCTGAAGCAGGAGATGAAAACAAGGAACGGGTAATAGATAAAGATAAAGTGGAAGCATCCGTCATAGTCAATAAGTTAGAATAAGGTGCTGTAGTTTCCACAGACAAATCAATATCTGTTTCCTGGGCCACTACTGACTGAAGGGACTCTGTCAATTTCTCAGAGACCACTACGCCTTGAGAAGGGCTACTACTCTCAAGAGATGTTTGATCTAAAAATAGAAGGGTTGCCAAAGTGGCGGTCCTTTCTGGGGTCAGTAGAAGTTGAAGCGACGAGGTTTCTACTCTTTCATAAGTCATTATCCCACTAGAAAGGCCACTGCTTTCACTAGGTGATTTGTTGTTGAGGGAGACCCTTTCTGAGACCAATAAACTAATGGATTGGCTGCTACTTTCATGCAGTGATTGATGCGGAGGCGAAAGAATCGTTGCCAAAGTGGGTGTTGATGACGGAGATGATTGAAAGAGGATCCCCTGGGAACCGCTGCCTGTTTGTACAGAGGAATAAAACAGCCTTTGGGATTTGGGGGCTGTTTGAAAAGAGTCAAGTGTTGGTTGCGTAGTAGAAGAGGCTATTCCAGACCTTTCATTACGTGTATGTGTCATCAGGGACGGTATTAGCGCTAATGAAGGGGGCTGGGCTTCAGCCTCCGTGCCTGTCATAGTCATTAATCGGCCCACATTCCCGCTGCCTGCCAATGTCATGGACACAGTCTGCGACTCACCGAATGGTTCAGAAAAAAACACACCTTTCAAACTTTCTGACAAAGACGGGGACAGAACAGATGAAACATGAAAGTATGGCGATGCTGTTGAGGAATATGCCAACACACCTTTCATACTTTCTGGCAAAGACGGGGATAGAAAAGATGAAACATGAAAGTATGGTGATGCTGTTGAGGAATAAGCCATTAATAGAGAAGGGTTGGTAGAAGATGACAAAGGTCTGAGTTTTGCATTAGTAGTATCAGATAATGAAGTGAAAGACAAAACAGATGGGTTGCTGTTAGAGTTAGTGGGGGATATCAAAGATGGTGCACTAGTGATAGGCGAGTTAATTTGATTTAATGTAATAGAAGGCAAGCTATTACTGCCATGAAAATTTGTTAAAGATGTTTTAGTGGACGCAATAAGTGGATTAGTGTCGGAAGAACTTGAAAGTGCATTGGGTACGGATAAAGTACTATGAGTCAGTTCTGTAGAATAAGAGCTTGTGAGAGTTCCTTGTGAAAATGTTACTAATGGATACTGACTTGACTTAATGTTCAAAATTTGACTTGATGTATCATGTTGAATGCTAATAGGGCCCATAGCATCTGAATTCCTAACATGTTGTGTCAAGTGATGGTTCAATGTGATAAGACTTGTGTCAGTTTTGAGTGTGATGGGAACATTGTGCTGGGACGATGATTGGAGATGCATTGAGAACGGGAAATCAGTTATTACCGTGGTATCCTCTGCATGCAGCACAGATGTATATCTGGGAATGATAATTGAACTGGAAAGTTGTTTGTATGAACTGGAAAGTTTGCGAGAACTGGTAAGTTTGCGAGCAGCAGTCATAAGCACAGAGTTTGAAAGCGGTTGAGGGTCTTGGGTATAAGTTGACAGTTTATGAGTAGTCTCATGCACAGACCTTGAAAGGATTATAGGAACTTCATACAAAGAATGTCTTGAGGTAGACACATGCAGTGAGCTAGAATGTTGACTGTTAGCGTTTTTCAAAATATCCATGCACATAAAATGAACTAGAACTTGTAGTTAGCGAGTTATCATTTCCAAAGGTTCCATGCAAAGAATTTGTAAAACTTGGGGTAGCCACATGCAAGGAGCTAGAATGGATAGTGTTAACGTTTCCAGAATATACATGCACATAAAATGAACTAGAACTTGTAGTTAGCGAGTTATAATTTCCAAAGGTTCCATGCAAGTTAGGTGAACTAGAACTTGAAGCAGATGAATATGCAACAGCAGTTTTCATTGGTCGAAGCAACACAGAAGATGGTATGGTTGGCGAATCAGAGGACGGGATAAATGAGGAGGGTAGCAGGGAACTCCATGCAGGATGAGCACTATGTCTACTAAGCAGAAGCGGGCTTTCAGAAGAAGCAAGATGATTGGTTGAAAGTTTGGTTGACATAGCAACAGCTAGGATAGCATCAGTTTGATACTTGCCTGTTGTTCCTGTTGTTTTGGTCACAGTAACTGCCATTGAAGATCCTGCAGAAATATAACAAACAAAGAACAAGTATGAAAATACATAAATTTATTTTTTAAATGTTTACCTCATAACCAATCAATCAAGCATAAAACAACAGCAATTCAAAAGTGATGAAATAGATTCTTAAATTAAACTTGATATTAATTTTAAAGATTAATATGCAATTATTATTTGTGGCACAGCAGAAAAGGGGAGAACTTTATTGTCTACATACCGTATAAGAACATTTCATAACAATTGATGTTTCCTTTTACATGCATGCAAAAAAAAACAAGAACTCAATGAAATATCTGTTGAAATGATCTGTGTAAACCTGTACTACATGTGTATGTATGTAAATTACATGTAGGTTCAAGAGACTGATTGAACTCTCATATATGGATCTGGCAGAAACCAAGCAAGGTTTGTCCATAAAAGGGTGCAATATCGGAGGAGTGGTGAGACTTTGAAGTAATGACTCGTCTCTGATGTGGAAACCATCCCCTCATCCCAATCTTGGAGGTCCAACGGTATGATTAAACTCATCACAGGGAATTCCCAAGAAGTGTAAGAAGGTAGTGCCTAAAATATATCATTTATAAGAACACATCGTCATCATCACCTGGCTTGAAGCTTCATGGGCATAACCAAATTTATTTATAAAATTTGTTAGTCTATTTTATACATTTTACATAACAGCAGCTTTCCATGATAATTCTAAGTACAACACAGAATTTTTATGAAACACCCCTGGTATTTTAACACATAATATGATGCTGAATTGACCATGAGGTAACTACATGTAGTTCAATATCAATTCAATCATGAACTAAGTGAGAATAACATTGTTCATTTACTTGTTCTGTTAATAATTCCACTGCAACATTGCATTGACTGCATTGTTAATATATTGTTTTACAATCAAACCTCTCTTAATCAACACCTGTTTTATAGCAGCCAACCTGCCTATAGTGGACATGATCAACTTCCCTTGTAACAGAGAAAAACAATGTTATGGAATCTGTCTATAGATAGAGGTCACCTGTCTACAGTGGCCATTTTATTTCCCTTTATAGTTGGTCACTACAAACAGCTATGACTGTATTTCATGATTCCTGCCAAACAGAATATATACTCTGAATTTCTCTAGGAACCAACCGATATTCACGATTTAGACACAAATGGAAACTCTATCATACACTTGTAACTTTGTAAAGACCCGGTCACATATCACCAGATAAATATCATAAACGGAAGCCAGACGGCGAATAACATCTTCAATCCGTTTGTCTGCATTTCTTGTCCATTCCTTGTCAGGGGATGTACATTGTTCTATCCGGCAGAATGGTTTGTGCATGCAGCAATGGAGAAGACTTTCACTACCCGCTATTTTGGTTTCGCAAATTTTCTTTTCGTCCGGCATCCGTTAAATGCTTTCTGGTGATATGTGACCGGGCCTTAAGTAACATGTAAATTGTTTTAAATGCACTTCTTGTCCACTATTCAGCCTCCAGCATGCATTCACAATGTAGCATTGACCTTTAAGATGCAGCTGCGTCCAAGTTTGATTTCAACAATTTTAGTGCAAACCACTTAAAGGGCCTTACAGGGATATGATGACACACGCGGTACCCCGGGGTACCGTTGTACCCCGGGGTACCGCGTTGTGTAGCGCCATCTTGTGTCCACTCGAAGCACAACCGTATTGCGTTGTGTATGCAGTGCAGCGCGCGATTGTATGCACGCTATACCCTGGTACAGCCCTAAAAAATAAATAAATAATTGAACAAAATGGCGGATATTCGTTTGGTACCCCAGGGTACCATTTATGTCATCATATATATGCAGGCTTAAAAATCTTTTTAAAGAAAACTTGGTAGATTAATTATATGGTATCACAATACAGTTCATACCATCTGTGTATTACTCATAATTTACTTTCTCAACGTATAGCGAAAATGTTTATCTATCATTTTGAATTGCTCATTTAAGTGCTGCCAATGCATAATGTAATTGCATATATAGCTTGCATGTTGCCAAAACAGAGTATCATCATGTTCAGTAGGAAATTTCAAGCACAGTATTTTAAAAACATGCATCCTTATAAGCAGTTCCTGTGACAACTTGATATAATTTAATAGAGTCTCCATATCCCCAACTGGCTCTTTAAGTTGTTTCTCAAGCTATGCAGCTTTTACAAGCATTTATTCAATGTCCATCATACTTTGGAAATTGTGTTATAAAACCATAGCAGTTACTGTGACTACTTGAGATCATTTAATAGAGTCTGCATATCTCTGAATGGCTCTTTAAATTGTTCCTCCAGCTATCCAGGTTCTTTCCAGTGCTTTTGGGCAAGTCCAAGGTATTTGTTCACAAGGGGATAAATTTTCATATTCACCCAATTGAGTGAAACTTGATGTCATTTTAAAGCTAAGATATTGAATTTTAATAATTTGAAAACAAAAATTAAAAACTTGTCTCCAATAAGTAGTAATAATCAAATATATAATATGTAAATAGTCGTAACACGCGGGACATCTGAATTAAAGACAAATTAAATCATATTTAAAATGCTTGTAATGATTTTTTACTTATTATTGGCTTGACCTGATGTCATTACCAGAAGGAAGTTGGATTATAATTTTCAGCTTGTTATCTCATTCAATATGCATATTAGATGCGTTCCAAAATTAGCATGTCCCACGTGTTACATTTTTACATCTTATTGTTTCGATTACTTGTTAATCAAAAGGTTTATTTTTCTGAAACTCTACAAAGTTCTAATTTACCTTGGGGGACATCCATAACATAGCAACAAAAAGTTATCATATTTACCTAATTAGCATAAATCAATAATTAGATTTTGTCCTGCGCGGGACATTTTGTAACGCGCAGGACAATCTATACAGTAAAGCAATGGGTTTTTGAAAATCTTTTGGCCTATTGGCTTATTTACGATCATTCCGTAACACGCGAGGAAATTTGCCTGCCACTTAACAAGTTTTTTCTATGAAGTCTTGCGCAACTTTTGAGACCGAATTCGTGACAAACATTTGTACCCTTACAAAGGAACATGACTTTTTCGAAGTGGAAGTCAATCTGGAAATTGCATAATTTTGCGATTTATGTACAATTCCTATGGAAAAGGTGTTTTTTCATAGGATTGATAAAAACTCAATAATTTCTCATTTTAATCACTGCAAATAATTAATTTTAGGATAAAAATTGTTTGACAGAGGTGAATAATTGATTTCTTTTTTAAAAAGATGTAAAAATGGAAGTTGAAAAACAAAGAAATACATTTAGAATTTCCCAAAACAAAGAAATACACAAAGAAAATATTCGCTTTTGCAACTTTTGTTTTTAAATGTTGTTAGGAAATGTCATAAAGAACATTTATGCATAAGATGAGCATTTTCCAAGCACAAATTCTTGATATATCTATAATAAGGGCAAATTGGGGGGTGGGCCTATGTAAAACGCATGGTAGAAAAGTGTCCCGCGTGTTACAATACAATCTTTTTTCAAATTGATCCTGTGTGAAACTCTAAAGTTTTGAGATGATGAAATTTCATATTCTGGTAGAGCACAAGATGCACATTAAGACCATACCAAGCATGTTTTGATATTGTATATAAATTCAGAGGAATTCACATTCGAAGTCAAAGTTTAAAAATACCAACTTTCTCTGGTCCCGCGGGTTACGCTAGCAAAAAGTCGCATAAATTATTAATGCATGGGGAATTTCATTTTTTTTTTTTTGCCGTTTGATAGAATTTGCTCTAAAGCATCTAAAATGTAAAACAAATTGATGTTTCAATATTTCTAATAAGAGTAAGCTCTCTTTATCGCTCTGATGTCCCGCGCGTTACAGTTACAAAGTAGCTTGGACTTGCCCTTTTACAAGCATGTATCCAATGTCCAGATTCCAGGGGGTGTTTCACAAAGATCCTAAGTTGATCTTAGCACTAAGATGGTCTTAAATATTGTGGAAAGCCATTAGTGTCTTGAAACATTTTTGTAAAAGTTATGTTGAAATGCATAAAATGTTGATTCAAATCATACATGTATATATTTTCTAATTATCAAAGAGATTTCATGAATTTTATGTGAAGGCTATGAATCTCTTTGATAATTAGAAAATATATATGATTTGAATCAACATTTTATGCATTTCAACATAACTTTTACAAAAATGTTTCAAGACACTAATGGCTTTCCATAATATTTAAGACCATCTTAGTGCTAAGATCAACTTAGGATCTTTGTGAAAGATGTTTTGTACACAAATGTTCCAATATGTACAGTTTTCTTCATAGTCACATTTTTCCATTCCCCCAACTCATGATATGTTATGTATTAACTGCATTCTACAAAACATATGGGCAATTCCGTATGAGAGAAGGCAAAAACACCACATCTCAAAGTTGAGCAATCTTCCCTAAATCAAACTGTTATCGATAGAGGAAAACTTGAATTTTAGGAAACTGAAAACCATTTGTGTATAGCTCTATTGGTTTTGCAAATATTTCTGCTTGAATTGAACAGAAATTTATGACCTTTTATTCATAAATCAGCTTCATTTCATGAAAATGAAGTGAATCTTTTAATTCAATGATTGTTTCTGCTCTTTTTCTCATATTTTCCATACAATGTAGCAACAATCACAAATTGTAAAGCATGGGCAGTAACTTCATTGCATTTTTTTTTTTAGAAATTTTTGAAATCTATGCATATTTGATCGTAATTCCGTTACGATAAAACGTAATAAGTTTTTCTCAATATCTTATTACTTGTTCTTTAGTCATGTCATTGTGAATTCTCTTCCTTCACCACAGTCCTAAGAACTTCCAACATAATTTTCTGAAATAATGTCACTACTTTTTCCAAAATTTGCGTAACGGTATTAGTAATTCCGTTACGTAACGGAATTACACGCACATGGTTTGTAAGGTATTGAATGATATTGCTGAAAATAAAAAAAATTCTTATTCTCAATGTAGAAATACCCTTTAAATAGCATGAACTGTAGCCATGTAGACAATAAGTCATTATACAAGTACTGTACAATGTTACTTTATGTGACTCATTGTACCCACATGCTTCATATTGCATCAATGGTGATTTAACTAAATTGATACATGATAGATAATTTCTCTAATCTCTCCATGAACATAATAGAGATGATAATGTTCTATCATTAAATTAGTTTCCAGCAAGAACCACTTGACTGAAATTATGAAGATGCAGCAGATTCATGTTTGTACTTTAGAAAGGGAAAAACAAAAACAATACAATTTTTTTTTTAAATATCCAGTGATTAGTATGACACTGGTGCTACATTTATTTTCTCACATTAATTTACATTCATGTATTTTAAGATATAAATCATACCTTCAACTTTCAAGGAGATTTAATATTAATAATTTTGTAATTGTATGTAGATTTGAATATCATTGATCAGTTAAAGGCTCATAACTCATCATTAATTATGTAAATTTGTATTAAACTGAAGCATATAAAATTAAACATAAATACAGAATAGGCTTCAAGATATTCAAAACTAAACATAATACAGGCTAAGATACACATGTTTTATTCATTATCATAAAGTCAGAATACATTGAGTGTTCAGTGTGCTTCTGTATGCAGATCAAAGAAGAATGATGTACAAAGTATTTGCATTTTCAAATGGGAATTCCTAAAGGTGTCTTTCATTTTTGGCAATTCCATATTTATATTTTATATTGCCAACTTTTTGTTTGAGGATCATACACGTTTATATCCGATATACATCTATACACGTATTTCATGGATTGGATGAAAACGCATTCCAAATTGATTTGAGAGTAAATTGAGATCAATTTAGGATGAATTTTTTAAAGAAAAAATTTTGAATATAACAAGAGTTTATATAACAAATCTTGATTTTCTTGTAATTCTGTTACGCACACACTTCAGGATTTGTTCTGGTCCTTATGTAAGAGCTTGTGATGAACAATGCATACACATTCTTTACTAATGACTATAAGCAGAAAAGCAGAACAATGTAACCAAGAAATTGCATTTTCATGGGTGGATTTCACAGGCGTAATTCCGTTACAGTGACATTCGTTTGTCTTAAGGTAATTTCAGAGGTTAAAATAGATAATTTCTGGAAAAAAAGATGTACCAAATTCAAGTTTGTAACTTAAATGACAAGTTTTTATTACCAATGAAGAATTTTTTGTGGTAGCTTTTGCAGAAAATCATTACATAGTTAGTGTTGAATGAAAGACCCCTTTCCGTTATGATTGTATTTTGGTCTCTGGACGCTACAGTGTTATAGATTTGTAACAATCTTGGGTTCTGTTGTACCTCTAGTACCCCTGCCAGTTATTAAAGTTTTAAAAACTGTGAAAGTGAAAGGAATTTTAAATATGATTAAGAAAACAGAGCTAAAAATTACTTATTTGTCATTCTGTAACAGTGGAATTACCCATTCACAATGCATTTCCATTCACATAGATTTCCAATATTCAGGAAGTTTACGAGGCTTTATAGCATTGAAAGTTGAATGATTTGACCCGTTTGTGATTTGTAATTGTTTAAATGTTGCTTGATATTGATTATGTGCAGTTATTTAGCATGTCACATAATGTAGTACTTTTTTTTTCACAATTTAATCATTTTTCTTGAAGTAAAGGAAAAATTATAAAATGTTGCTTTTTTTTCCTTCAAATATGGTTATTATTGTCAAATTATTGATTTTTGAAAAGTATTGAAGCTAAAATGTGAATTCTTTGTTGTTCATGTACCGATTTGTGGAAAATTTGATTTCACTGCTCAAGTTGTGTAATTCCGTTACACACATTAGTGGACATAGTTCCTAGGATTTTCTTTCATTAAATTGATGCAATCCTTTTTAATTTCTTGCCTACAAATATGAAGCTGAAAATAAACCAAAATAAAGCTGGATTTTAGCAATATTTTTTTCAAATTTCACTCTTATTTGTATTTTGGCCATATTTTCATTTATTTTACACATAACAAGTTCAAAAATTGCTTTTCAGATATGTCAAATTATGGTTTATATTCAAGTGCTAGATAGCCTTGATGTTTGCATTAGCATGTAAGAAAAGTTGAGTGCAAAATAATTGAGTTTTCCTTGTAACTTTCAGAGATGTAATTCCGTTACAAATTTGTGTAATTCCGTTACAGTGGTCTTTTTTCAAAAAAGTGAATTTGTGAACTTATCATTGTGTTGTTTATGCACATACTTGTTCCAAAATGAAGTTGACATTATCAAGATAGAAAAAATACATAAAATCAGTTTCAAAGTGTCTTATATTTCAGAGAAACTCAACGCAAACTTGTAGCAAAAAAAAAACTCCATTCTCCGGTAATTCCGTTACGGTCACACATATTGGTCTAGTGTGCAACAACACATGGAAGATATAAAACCATTTCCCTATCATGTTGTAGCCTGGTTACCCGTGCAACTTATATAAGTATCAAAATTTACCTAAGTCATGAGAATATTGCGCAGGGAATGAAATAATGAGCAAAAAACGTCTCTGAATGTAATTCCGTTATGGTGGAATTGCCCAGATGTTGAACTCAAACGAAGGGTTAACATACATCTTGAGAAAATGGAACAAAATGGAAATTTTGTGTACAAAATGTATGGGGAGTAGTCCACAACTTTGCCAGTGCGTTGCCAATTTGAGTCAGAAATAAATAAATAAATAAATGGCTCTATTCAAAGAGCCATAGTTTTCTTATTTCTTGACCGATTGTGCTCAAATTTTCAGGGACTATTCAGGGACTGATCAGTGCATCTTCCTGCCGCTTCGAGTCCTAATTTTCCTCGTGGGTGTCATATTATAATGAAAATAATCAATACTTTTGAGACCATCTTCTTCTTTTTCTGATGACCACAAGAGGCTTGGCTTCCATTTAATTTTGCAGACAACCAGTTTAAACTAAAAGAGTAAAACTAGAACGATCACCAAGATCTCCTAATTATGCAATTAAGATAATTTGTTGACACACTTTCCTTAGTTTAATCAGAAGACTGCATCAGAAGCCACATGTGTTTTACAAGATGAGTAAGTCCCAAGCCAATGCAACTGCAAGGCTAGCTTGCCTAGCTATTAAACCTCACATTAATTTGCTAATGGACTCAAATTAAAGGCTCATAATCATACCAAGGGTGTTTTAGTTTGTGTACAATGTAGTATGATAAGCTAACCAGATCACTGACCTAAGAAGATGTGCTTTGAATTAGTATAAACATAATCTTAAATATGGTGGCTAGTTTAAGGGATAATACAGAACTTTGTGTTTTAGGGGGGCGCTTCAAGACATAAACTGTTGTTTGGTAAGGAACAACAAAAGTGTACAATCTATAAAAAAAAAATCACTACAAACTTTGTTTGATCAAAATCAGTTCAGAAACAGCTGAAATATCCATGCAAATATCTGATTGAAATCAATAAATGTGCAAAAGAATATACAACACCGCTTTGACTCTAGTTTACAATGCTCGGTAAAGAAAAAAATTTAAATTAAAAAAAAAAGATCTAATTAGAATGGAAGCCTTTAATTTGGTGCTTGGTCAAGCAACAAATTAAAGTGCATTGATGATTGACTGGGAAGGCTAATAGTCTGGGTAATAATAACATTCTAACTCTTAGGGGGAAAAGGCAAGGATCCGCCTGAAGGGACACCAAACCCCAAATTAATCTCAAAATTAATATCAATAGTTTACTTCAATCCTCACTTCAATGCTAGAAATTAATATTTTCTCTTTGTGGCCAAATTGGGTGAGTCAAATCAAAGCTTCTAAGAGTTTAGAGGCCTGAAACATAAATATATGATAGCCCCAAACAAAGCAATAAAACAAGTCTGTCATGAATTAATTTCTATAAAGAGAGCTCACAATCAGGATAGGACACAAGAGGGATGAGGGCTCTGCAAACCCACTAGCCCATTTTAAACTCATTTAAACTAAGTCAACCATATACTTGAATCATGTGTTTATGCCCTGATCAATCGAGACACAGTGGATCCATCCATTAGCAACACTTTTCGGGAGGGGGGGGGGGGGAGAATGTTCACATATCTGTAGATATGGACCAGTCTGTTTACCCCCCCCCCCCCCCCCCCCCAATCATGGCCCCACCTCGCTTCACCGCTACTTTTCATTGGGGTGAGTTATGTCACTCATACTTGAATTATGTGTCTATGCCCCCATTAGTTCAGATATGTTCGTTGAATTTCACAATTACAAAAGAAGTGATTTAGTGTCAGAGCCAGTCAGCTCTAATTACATCCCACCCCCCCCCCCCCCCCCCCCACTCCAACCACACCCACACCACCCACCCACCCACCCTTACCCCAGATTCATTGGTATTAGAGGGTAAGGTATGTCAACTATACTTGAATTATGTGTCTATGCCCCAATTAGTTCAGATATATCTGGCATTCGCTAAATTTCTAAATTACAAAATAGGTGATTTAGTGTCGCCAGTCAGCTCTAATAACATCCCCCCCCCCCCCCCTCTCCAACCCCACCCACCCCTACCCCAGATTCATTGGTAATATAGCGGGTAAGGTAAGCCAACCATACTTGAAATATGTGTCTATATCCCAAACAGTTCAGATAAATGGGTGTTCGTTGAATTTTACAATTTCAAAAGGAGTGATTTAGCGTCTGAGCCAGTCAGCTCTAATTGCATCCAGAGCTACAGTACCAACATTGAAATTCAACAATCAGGAAGATTTAGGGAAATTTCATCTGAAATCAGGGAGAATGCATACAACATAATGACAATAATATTTCAATAATCATGGAGATTGACTGATGGGATGAAATCCGAGGCAAACATCTTGGTCTATTGTTAGGGAGTCTCCTGCAAAATCAGGGAGACATGGCAGCTCTGTGCATCCAACACCCCCCCCCCCCCCCCCTCCCCCAACCCCCACCCACCCAGATTCATTGGAAATACATGTATAGAGGGTAAGGTAAGTCAACCATACTTGAATTATGTGTCTACATGTTTATCCCCAACAGTTGAGATATACGGGTGCCCACTGAATTTCAACATTACAAAAAGAGTTATTTAGTGTCTGAGCCAGTCAGCTCTAATTGCATCCAACTCCCCCCACCCATCCCCCCCCCCCAGATTTATTTTAAATATAGCGGTAAGGTATGTCAACCATACTTGAAATATGTGTCTATTTCCCCAACAGTTCAAATATATGGGTTTTCACTGAATTTCAAAATCACAAAAGAAGCGATTTAGTGTCTGAGCCAGTCAGCTCTAATTGCATCCATCCACTCCCCCCTACTATACCCGGCCCACAACTGCACCCTACCCCTACCCCAGATTCGTTGGGAATATAGAGTGTAAAGTCAGTCAACCATACTTGGATTATGTATCTATGCCCTGATTAATGCACACGTAGCTGGTCCATCATAATTCATATCATGCAAAAGAGGTTTTTCTCTTTCACTTTAAAGGTAGTTCAGATTCGTCAAATGAGATGCGCGGCGCCATCTTGCATACGCGTTGCGCACGGTGCGTAATGCACGTTAGCTCAGTGTCATGCGGTGCGCGCAAACTAACCCAGTTCAAAATGGCGACCCGCTATGTAGCATCCCCACGCTTGATGCACTTTAAACCCGTTCCCTACTAGATTTTGCAAGTGTGTCCTTCAGCGAGACACTTTATCCAAATGTGCTGCTCTTAACCCAGGTGTAGTAAATGGGTACTTGCAATGCAGGAATTTATTTAACATAATGCTCTATGGTAATTTTAGGGGTTACCTACTGAATATTAATTTTTTGTTTAAATCATCAAATATATCTGGGCCCCAGATTTATTACGATCAGAAATAGTTATTGATATTTCAGCCATTTCTGAAATGATTTTGATCAAATAAAGTTAATTCTGCCATTAAAATTGTATGCTCTTTCAAATTTAACACTCAGTTTTTCATTATCTCACAACAAAATTATTTTGTGCAGCACCCTCTATACCAAAACTGAACTACCCCTTTAACCATAGTACTTTCAAAGATGCTATCACTCAAATGCTCAAATTGGCAATAAATTGAAGGCATTTTTGATCTTTTCAACGATGCAGACGAGTCTCTTTAGAAGTATCTAATTTCTTTTTAGAGACCCACTTTTCAATCCAATGAATTATTGATCAAATCAATCATAAATGGACGAGGTGGAAATGAGACACTGCTGGAAACCGTTGAGTATTCAAGCACAACCTAGACCCAAGATGGGCAGGGGAATTAGCCTGCTCTCAAGAGCTTTAGCCCTTTTATATTATTGAACCCCAGTCACACTTAACCAAAAAAAAACACTTTACATTCAAGCACAACAATAACATAGACCCAAGATGGGCAGGGGAATTAGCCTGCTCTCAAGAGCTTTAGCCCTTTTATATTATTGAACCCCAGTCACACTTAACCAAAAAAAAAACACTTTACATTCAAGCACAACAATAACATAGACCCAAGATGGGCAGGGGAATTAGCCTGCTCTCAAGAGCTTTAGCCCTTTTATATTATCGAACCCCATTCACACTTAACGGAATACACTTTTTAAATTCCTTACATTCAAGCATTATCCTGCTGTCAAGAGCTGAGCCCTTTTATATATCATATAAAACCCCAGTCACATTGAACCAAATACACTTCTCAAAACCTCGTGAGTATTCAATACTCTCTCTTAGTCTTGGTATACTTCTTGATGACGTCATTTAAACTTGTTGATATTGTATGATTGGGGTAGTGGGCTAGCCTATTTGTCTTCATTTCAATGTTGTACGGTGCAAACCCATGACAATTCATGATTAATTCACTGCGAGGAATAAAACAGACATGTCACATATATTAGAGTTCAACCAGTTTTATTTGTTTTGTTTGTTTTATTGTTGTGTTGATCACTGTTATCTTGGCAAATGTCTGATCAGGCTGTCAAACTCGTCGATTTTGTGCGAGTGGGGTAGTGGGGTATGTTGTACGGTGCGAACCCATGACAATTCATGATTAATTCACTGCGAGGAATCAAACAGACATGTCCGATATATTGAGTTCAACCAGTTTTATTTGTTTTGTTTGTTTTATTGTTGTGTTGATCACTGTTATCTTGGCAAATGTCTGATCAGGCTGTCAAACTCATCGATTTTGTGTGAGTGGGGTAGTGGGGTATGTTGTACGGTGCGAACCCATGACAATTCATGATTAATTCACTGCGAGGAATCAAACAGACATGTCCGATATATTGAGTTCAACCAGTTTTATTTGTTTTGTTTGTTTTATTGTTGTGTTGATCACTGTTATCTTGGCAAATGTCTGATCAGGCTGTCAAACTCGTCGATTTTGTGTGAGTGGGGTAGTGGGGTATGTTGTACGGTGCGAACCCATGACAATTCATGATTAATTCACTTTGAGGAATCAAAGAGACATGTCCCATATATTAGAGTTCTTCAAACCAGGCTCGTTTACAAATTATTCACACATTTCATTCCTCAATGCATTCATAAGTGGCGTTTGACATTTCATAGTCTACGTGCCAATTGGCCAATGCTAGAAATTAACCTTTTTGCCTTGTGGCCCAGTCGGGCAAGTAAAAACAAGATTTTTCTACTTTGAGTGGCCCTAAACCTAAATATGGTGGCCCCAAACAAAGAAAAAATAACAAATTCTGTTAAATTTTTTTGCCCGAATGGGCCAGTAGAATTTAGGATCAATGAAGTTTGGTGGCCCGGAGCTAATTTTTAGTGGCCCAGGGCCAGCGGGCCTATGCTTATTTCGAGCACTGCAATTGGCACATAGTCTCATCTTATTACCTAGTCCCACTGCTTCCGTTTCCTATCCAACCAAAATGTGACAAAAGGGTCCGTATCTATCAAATTTTGAAGTTCCATGAGGTTTTGAACTTTTGTTTCTCGCGAAACAGAGCCGATTTAAAAGTATCCTACTAGTCTATTCCGAACTTGGTCCGCATCATTTCGTTTCCTGCTAGTACCTCCCGGATGTGAAACAGATAGGAAATGTAAGGAGAAATGGTGCGGTGGGACTAGGCCTTTATATATTTTATTCCTTCAGCACTTGGCACATTATATCTTTATATATTTAATTCATTAGTGAGGGCATATTTAATTCATAGAGTGATCTCCACTTACTTCATCTTACTTTCAAGACAGCATCCATCAAATACAGGGTTACAAACATCTCGAGTTGTTAATGTGATCCTTGATCTCCTTGAACATATCTTTTACTTTTATTTTCTATAAAATTCACACTTAATTTGTTTCAATCTTAAAGGGGTCTACACGTGTAGCAAATATTTTGACATAATTATATATGCAAAAACTGAGAAAAGGTTGATAAAATGCCCTAGCCAGCTCCTGAATTCTGCTTCTAAATTCAACCAACTCCAAACCGGACTCCAACCCTCAACCTAACTATAACCAGGGCTCGACACTCGCACTGGCCCGCTGGCCTGGGGCCAGTGAAGTTGCACTTCAGGCCAGCAAAAATGTATAAAAGTCATATTTTGGTGGCCCGATCGGGCAAGCAGATTTCAACCCAACATTGACAAAATTAGAAAAATCTTCATTTCTTCCATGTCACACTTCATTTATAATCACACGTTTGATCAGGAAAGAGTGATATTTTGAAAAGTAAAAAGTTTACTCATGAAATACAATTTTCGGGCCAGTAAATTTTTCTTTGGGGCCACCAGAAAAGGGGAAGAAAAAAAAGTTAAGTGTGGAGCCCTGCTATAACCCTAATCCCAACCCTTAAGCTAATCCTGATAATAGACCTTAGAAGCTCCTGAATTCTGCTTATTACTAGTATATCAAATGAGTGTAGACCAGCCGCAAGTTACCCTCAGAACAGTAACAGGCATTCTATCAAGCCAATATTGCATACATGTGTACATTTCATCATTTGACCAACTCCAAACCTTACTCATCCTAACCCTAATGCCCACCCTTACGCTAATACTAATCCCTAATATTAAGCCTCAGCTTCTGAATTCTGCTATTACAAGTAGATCAAATGAGTGTAGACCAGCCGCAAGTTACCCTCAGAACAGTAACAGGCATTCTATCAAGCCAGTGTTGCATACATGTACAACTCCAGACCTTACTCATCCTAACCCTAACCCTAATCCCAGTCCCTAAGCTAATCCTAATCCCTAATATTAAGCCTAAGCTTCTGAATTCTGATTTTACTATACAACCAAATGAGTGTAGACCAGCCGCAAGTTACCCTCAGAACAGCAACAGGCATTCTATCAAGCCAATATTGCATACATGTGTACATTTCATCATTTGACCAACTCCAAACCTTACTCATCCAAACCCTAAGCCTAATCCCAGTCCCTAAGCTAATCCTAATCCCTAATATTAAGCCTAAGCTTCTGAATTCTGATTTTACTATACAACCAAATGAGTGTAGACCACGCCACAAGGTACCCTCATAACAGACAGGCACTCTATCAAGCCAGCATTGCTTTGGAAGTTTCATACCGTGTACATTTCATCAATTACTTTCTCCACATGTGCGCTGCGATAATTTCCATTCCATCTCCATTCCAGGCATACAATCCCTGCCTGTCTACTTTCGCGTGCCTCCGACAATATAGTCAGCAGGATCGACAGTATATAGCCAGCAGGATGGTACGTGCAGTGGAAAAAATACACGGGGGGCGAATTTGCCCCTGAAATGCCAAAAAGACAAGGCTCGACACTAGCACTTGCCCGCTTGCCCGGGGTAAGTAATAATTGGTGTCGGGCAAGTGAAATGTCATAAATTGTCTGGTTTGCATGCCCGATCGGGCAGCTTAATAATTGTTCCAGCTATGAGAGAACAATGTCATTTCTTACATCTAAATCTCATCAAGAAGTGAATTTTATATTGGGGCAAGTAAACCTTGAAAATGTATAATTTTACTTCCCCGAAAGAGCCAGTAGAGAAAAAAGTTAGTGTGGAGGCTTGCAAAAAGAGCCCCCGAAAACCATAAAAGAGCCCCCACTAATTTGCATAGAATTCAATGGAAAGAAATTAAAGTGTTATTTTCATGCAAGCAAGCTTGAAAAGTAGCCCCCGAGAAACAAATTGTAATTTTTGTCCCTGCTCTGAAGATAAATCCATTGGGATAGTGCATTATATTCGCACTGTGATATCATCAGATGAGAAAGAGAGAGGGGCTCACTTTTGTACTTGACTGAGAATGGTGTGGGAGCCTTGAAGAACATGGCACATGATAATGTTACTTTTGTTTATAAGTTCCTATTCGGATTTTATTGGTGTCACTGCTGTCACACCAACCAAAGTTGGTATGAAAGCGGTACAAAACATGGGCAACACAGTGGTTTACTTTTACTCAATCATATCAGCAGAATCAACTAAAAGTCCAGTGAATTAAGCTTGGTACGAATGGCACATGCTGATAGAATGTTTGTATTATACACAGATATGCTGCAGTCAATATTTCTTTAGTGTAACATTGGTGTCACGCGGATTAAAGTCTGTCTGAAAGCGGTACAAAACATGGGCAACACATTGGTTCACTTTTACTCAATCGACTATCACAGAATCTGTTTCCAGGCCAGGCCTGGCAATCAATTAAGACATTATGGGCGATACATCAGATGAACTTTTCTGTAATTATCAGACCCCGATGAATTGAACAGACGGACTGATTGTGTATGCAGAGAGAGTAATACACAAGAGTCTGTCATCCTGTAGACATAGTGCGATGGGTGAATGAAATATTTGTAAACTAAAGATCTCAATTTATTATTTACAAACGTGTGCTAGCTGTCTTGAAGAATACCAGTCTAAAAATTCTTGTTATTAAATTGATACTGGGCATTTATACCTCCATAAATTCCTTGAATTATCAGAAACTGACAAATTGGACAGACGGACTGATTGGCCCGTATTCACAAAGGAGGTTTGTAGGAGGTTTGTACAAACCATGGTTTGACAATGGTTTACATCTATGGAATGCTGCTCGCATACCGTAAATTGTAAATCAACATTGTTAACAAGTATGGAGTTTACATTCCTTCTCCATCAGTTTACAAATGGCATTCCATAGATGTAAACCTTGGTCAAACCATGGTTTGTACAAACCTCCTACAAACCTCCTTTGTGAATACGGGCCTTTGTGTATGCAGAGAGAGCAATACACAAGAGTCTGTCAGCCTGTAGTGCGATGGGTGAATCAACATATTTGTAAACTTAAGGATCTTGGTTTATTATTTACAAACGTGTGCTAGCTGTCTTGGAGAATACCAGTCTAAAAATTCTTGTTCTTAAATTGATACTGGGCATTTATACTTCCATAAATTCCTTGAATTATCAGAAACTGATAAAATTGGACAGACGGACTGATTGTGTATGCAGAGAGAGTAATGTACACAAGAGTCTGTCAGCCTGTAGTGCAATCGGTGAATGAACATATTTGTAAACTTAAGGATCTCTATTTATTATTTACAAACATGCACTGTTTAGCTGTCTTGGAGAATTCTAAGCCAGTCTATAAAACATTCTTGTTCTTAATTCATACAGGGCATTACACTTTCTTCAATTCTTGGATAACAATTTGTGATTTTGTATGCAAAAAATGTAATTTCTAAGAATGTGCCCCCACCCCCTGAGTCCATGAACACAAACCTTGAGACACATGTATTACCTCATTTGTATGCATGTCCGGTGACCTTGTATTGCCCTTCAAACCAAGGGAACCAAATTCCCTCACATGAATCATACAATATCAATTTGTTCTCCTTGACCCTCCTTCAATTTTCCCTCCTTCAAATCCCCAAAATTGAATAGCTTGCAGACACATCGATTTGCATTCAGGAGTAGTAATGCTCCTGGGACAGAATTGGTTAAAGGGGAATTAACCCTTATCCTTTTGACTTACTGGATGTGATGAGAGCATAACTACTATCATTGCTAGTCACTTATTTCCTCATGAATATTCCCGACTACAAAAATAATCAACATTTTATGGACCACTGTCGTCTGCTTTCAATGCCCATAGGAGGCGGCCATTTCTTCAACTACTCGCGGTGAAATGACGTGGTAGGCGGAGAACACACTAGCATTATCGTAACCCGCTATTGTGTTCTCTGCCTGACACGTCATTTCACCGCGAGAAGTTGAAGAAATGGCCGCCTCCTGTTGGCATTGAAAGCAGACGACAGTGGGCCATAAAATATTGATTATTTTCATTATTGGGAATATTCATGAGGAAATAAGTGACTAGAAATGACAAGAGCTTTGCTCTCATCACATCCAGTAAGTCAAAAGGCTGGGAGTTCCTTCCCCTTTAAATTACCATGTCCTCAAAACATTACCTTAATTGTAGGAATCTACCTTAAGGACCTTGTTTACAAACATGTCATTGATCAAACAAATTTAACAAAATGAAGATGTTCTCCTATTGCCCATGTACGTAAAAGAATATTTTCCTGTAAATACAGTACATGTCCTGTTATTAAACATGTACAAAATAGCTATCTGTCTCAGG
Source organism: Echinarachnius parma (assembly GCA_037951105.1). Classification (NCBI taxonomy): domain Eukaryota; kingdom Metazoa; phylum Echinodermata; class Echinoidea; order Clypeasteroida; family Echinarachniidae; genus Echinarachnius; species Echinarachnius parma. The sequence goes on along the minus strand of JBAMJV010000842.1, from coordinate 56,887 downwards.
GGAGGGATTTAAATTCCACAGAATTGATTTATAAATGTACGCATTGTCAATGAGTCAGTGAGCCAAAAGTCAAGTTCAAAGGTAGCCTTTATAATAATAATAATAATAATAATGCATTTATAATATAGCGCATTTTCCATATAGAATGTTCAAAATCGCTGTTCAAGTTCAAGTTATCTTCTCCTGGTCTTTGGGGTTGTGAGACTTTTTTTATTTCTAAAATGTAACAAAATGAAGATGTTCTCCACTTGCTCACATACATACATGCCCTGTTATCAAAAGTACAGACTAGCTGAGGGGAGGGATTTAAATTCCACAGAATTGATTTATAAATGTATGCATTGTCAATGAGTCAGTGAGCCAAAAGTCAAGTTCGAAGGTCGCCTGTATGCATCATGCATGCAAATCTTATCAGGTCTTTGGGGTTGTGACACTTTTTTTTCTAAAATTGATGTGGACTTGAGCTTCTTGAAGAGAAAGAATAATTTGTGTAACACAGTCCTGAGTGAAATTCCCCCGGCCTTTTGAGGAAAAAAAATTTAACGATGAATAATCAATTGCCCTCAAAATATTCCTCCCTCATCTTGAGATTGCTATTACATGACTGTACAACTATCTATTAACCAAGTCTCCACACTTAACTTTTTTTCTCTACTGGCCCGTTCGGGCAAGTAAAATAATAACTTTTCAAATTTTACTTGCCCAAACAGAAAATTATAATTGCCCGCTTGCTTCTAGATGAGATCTACACATAAGAACTTATATTTTATTATCTTGTAGTTGACCAATAATTTTGTTGCCCAGTCGGGCAAGCAAACTAGGCCATTTATGAAATTTGACTTGCCCGACATCAATCTTTACTTGCCCCGGGCAATAGGGCAAGTGCTAGTGTCAAGCCCTGTATTAACATTGTCAAAATCTTGAAAAATTACTTGGAACCCTAGCGGTTCTCACATTACATAGAGCATCATATTCGTATTACCAATTAGAAGCATGGAACAGATTTTGTTTTTTCAAATTTCTCTTCTGTTAATGTATATAAAAATAAGTATGACTGAAGTGTTCAGATTGATAATTATCTAACCATTGCATTGAGTTAGCAAACATCACTTTAACCCCGTTCAGGACTGGTCCCGAAAATACTCGGGCTTGGATCTATGAAGATTGCATGTTATAGCAAAATCAGTCAGTTCTGAACGGGTTAAACATGATACTAGGCTGTTTTCGCTCAGTGACGTACAGAGCTTTCAGCGACGTAGGAACGATCTATTGGTATGTCCGCCGCGCTATTAAAACAACTCTTGTTTACAAGCAGTTTCGCTTATTCGGTGAACGCGGACGTAGACTCGAATCGTTTCAGCTGGCAGCACACTACACATGTGCGAGCGATTGTGATGAGCGTTTGACCTCGCTACGAGCGGCGAGCGCGCTGATTGGTTGTTGCCTGATCGGGCGGTCGCATAACGCAGACGCAATTATGACCGAAACCCGTCAGTGATTTCGACCCAAGAACGGTCTGCCCGCTATTACTATAGGAAGCTCTCGATTTTGCACACGAACCGCATGATTCTACGTCCGCGTTGAGGTTGCGAAAACAGCTTACTCTCTGAGGTACCAACCGTGACTAAGGGCCCTTTTCTTTCCCAACCTTCACGAGGTCAGCCCTAGTTTAAAACAAAACACAGGTGCAGCTCATTCAGTATGGAAAATGAATCCACTGGATCATTATAATTAAGTTTCTGCTCAAGCATTTTGCTGCTCGGTAATTCAATAACATAATCTTTCAGACAAAAGAGAGCATCGCACACCCCTTCATGAACGTGATATAGATACATGTAGCTCCGAGCTCTCTGTAATAGCTTTTAACCCATTCCTTGCTAGATTTTGTAATTCACATAGTGTTAATACATGTAAATTCATGTACATGTACATAGTCCCTCCTTGTAGACCATGGGTTAACCCTTTCTGAGGGGTGTTACATAAAGAGTTGCGATTTATCGCAAAGTTGATGGCAAGTCAGTAAATATGCGCATTTGAGTAATTAGATTACAAAAATATTTAGGCGCATTTTCTGACTTGTGATTAATCTGCAATTATTCCTTTAAAAAATTATGAAACAACCCCCAGGACCGGTCCCAAAAAATACTTGGATGCTGGAGTCTATACAGGGTGGCCCCCAAAAAACGGAACGGGGCATAATACCACAATGTTTATGTTCATCGGATAGGGTGTCCTTTCCAATGAAAAACGATACCAAGAACAGTAATTTTGGTCAGGTACCGTATTAAAACAACTCTTGTTTACAAGCAGTTTCGCTTATTCGGTGAACGCGGACGCATGTTTTTTAAAAAGTGCGGTTAATACGGTCGTGTATTAACCGCACCCCCTTTTTTTTTCTTTTTTTTCTTTGGAAAAAAGGTGCGGTTAATACACCAGCAAATACGGTAGTTTTTGTTTAAGGACGCAGTGAGTGAGACCATGTCAGGTGCCGATTTATGTCGATTTCGACCCAGTCAATCAATGCCAGTTTAACCGCACTCCTTGCCCGTAATACCATTCAGCGACCATGCCCATTCTCTCGGCACACGGCTGAATGCACACTAACAATAGTGCGCGATGCTCAATGCTATGAACGGCGGTTCGTGCGATTCATCAAGCGCTGGCTCAATACAAATTGAGAACAAAAAAGAGAACCTGACATGGTGTCATTCACAGCGCCCTAAAACAAAAACTACACGACCAAATTGACTGTTCTTGGTATCGTTGTTCATTTGAAAAGACACTCTATCCGATGGACATAATACATTTGTTACTATATTTTGGAAGGTGCCCCGTTCCGTTTTTGTTTGGGCCACCCTGTATAGAAAATGTGTGAACACCAAAGTCAAATACACCGGAACGGAACGGCTTCAAATGATGAGCAGGCTTTTTATGACAAGATAATTTGCACCTTGACCTATGGAATATCATTTTCATCGATGCACAAACAGCAATGATAGACAGACCTACCACACACCAGATCCTTGTCCTGAATGGCTTTAAGGGCCGCCCGTGAGGGATTGCACACGGTACACACTTAAATGCCTAAATGCAATTTGGACCTTTTTATTAAACAAAATGAGCATGGATTGAACTGCACAGAGGCAGTACATCACCATTATTTCTTGATTTAGTAATGATTGTGCGGTGAGATATGCACAGAATATGGAATTATGAACTGCCATATCTTGCTTAGAACATAAAAGATTATCGCAGGTCAATATTTGCTGCTTGTTTGTAATGCAAGTCCATGATGAGTCTTTAAACCAGAACGTCAATGACGTAGCGCTCATCCGGCATCTCGCAACATCAAATATCGCAAATTTCATGTGGTACACTTTTCAACTGGTCAAAAAATAAAAATGTGATGCCCTGGAAGGGACATAAAAATTAATTTTAAAAAAAATAGAGTGAAAAAAATATAGATTTGATGCCCCAGAAGGGACATGGGAAAAAAAATAAATAAATAAATAAAAAATAAATAAATAAATAAATAAAAAAATAAATAAATAAAAAAAATAAAAAATAAAAATAAATAAATAAATAAATAAATAAATAAATAAATAATAAAAATAAATGAATAAATAAATAAATAAATAAATAAATAAATAAAAAATTACCATAATTAATTCATGGAGAAAAATTTCAAAATTCTGTGTACAAGTTTAGTGTACCAAAGTTAGCTCTACCAGACAAAGCAAACCAAATCAAAATCGGTCGAGAAATGAAGGAGAAGAAGCATTTTTTGTGATTTGTGGAATAAATTTGCATAAATTACCATAATTAATTAATGGAGACAAATTTCAAAATTCTGTGTAGAAGTTTAGTGTACCAAAGTTAGCTCTACCAGATAAAGCAAACCAAATCAAAATCGGTCGAGAAATGAAGGAGAAGAAGCATTTGTTGTGATTTTTGGAATAAATTTACATAAATTACCATAATTAATTAATGGAGAAAAATTTCAAAATTCTGTGTAGAAGTTTAGTGTACCAAAGTTTAGCATAATATAATTAGCATATATAATGAATTTCACGATTCTGTGTAGAAGTTTTAAATCCCCCTCCTAGCCCTATCTTATGAAACAATCAGAATCAAAATCGGTTGAAAAATAACGAAGAAGAAGCATTTTGAAAACTGTGGACGGACGGACGGACGGACGGACGGAAGGACGGAAGGACGGAAGGACGGACGACGGACGCCACGGCATGGCATAAGCTCATCGGGCCCTTCGGGCCGGATGAGCTAAAAAAAACTCCGGAAATTCCTGTGGTACTGCAACTGAATGCATGTTTTATTTATGTGCATGATTCTACGCATCATTAGCACTGTATGAGTTAATGTGGCCTACCAACAAGCCTGTCATCACCAGGGATTCACGTAATCAGATGAGAGTGGCGCAGCTAATCGATGGTAATCCATTCATTGATTAGTTCCGTCTCGGCGATGAACGTCAAAGTGATGAATGATAGCACATACCATCACTGGCGTAAATCTGTCCGGAAAGCACAATGCATTGGGGGGTCGAGCAATTGTTCACAAACCCGTTTGTGAACAATTGCTCGACCCCCCAATTAATGCTGTTATCCGATCCGGATCCGATCCGAGATCCCGGCGGTAATGGCTTCCGAGCCGATTCCGAGACGGATCCGAGAAATATTTTTTCTCGGTAGAAAATATCGGAAGATTTTGCCGACCCATTTTCTCCAGTGATAATTGAATATGTGTATGTTTGACAGTCCATTAAGTAGTGTAATTTAAATAAGAAATGGGGAAATCAATATTGTTTACTTTATGAGTGGTTATTTTGGAGAAATTCATGGTTCGTCAGTTTGTTTTGCAGTCGAAAATTGAACAGGATGCGCGAAATTGCTAGTCATTTGAACGATGTTGTGGACGGATGTGCAATCAAAGTTACGCCGATACTCGAGGGGAGACGTCTGTTGGATGTCTGTATGATCGAGCTAATAAGCCAGTGCATTCAAAATGTGGCTCTGAATACGTTTTATTGTCATTTGCACATTTTAAAATGTTCTGATATTCTACTTACATGATTTCTTGGCGTTTGATAGCTGGGCGGAAACAAAAATATGCCCCTAAACAATGAAAACAATTGCGCAAAATATCGATAAAAAATTACTACACCGCTCCCGTGTGCTTGTATAATTGCGTGTGCAGATATAGATCCGCCGCCGGGAATTCCCCAATTTTCGGCGGATGGATCTCGCGTAAGAAAAAACGTTCACCATAACACACGCAAAGTAATACGACCAAATTAACGCCTAATAACTTGTTGCATGTGCATGCAAGCTATAGCTAGCTAACTCATTGGAGTTCTCTCGAGGCCTAGCCGTCCGTAATCCGATTTTTTTCTTTGGAAATATATCGATAATTCAGCAGTTTTGTCTTTGATTTGGGGGGTTATTTTGTATTCTGTTCGGCTTTCAGATGCCATGTTATCATGTAAGTAGATTACCAGAATTGTGTGGTTCCCTAAAAGGGTAATTTATAGCCGATTTTTGAGGGCAGTGGCCCGGCAGTGGCTCACAAGCGCGGTTTTCCACGCGATTGGCGGGTTGAGTTTCTGTGAAACGTGTGGTGCGATGCCGAACAAACCATCGAAAAAATACTTTTCTTGCGAAACTCTGAATAATCTGAATATTATTTTTCCGTAAAAATTGATATGTACATGCCTCGAAACGTCATTATTATTAATATTTTTGCCATATAAAACAAGAAAGATGAGTCTACAACGCTGCATTTTTTCAGAGCAAATTGCAATATTTTTTTTCTCCGAGATCCGATCCGATCCGAGATCTCGTTAGCGATATAGAATTCTAACGATCCGAGAACGGGCCGGGATTTTTTGTTTACCTAACAGCATTACCCCCAATGCATTGTGTGTTCCGGACAGATTTACGCCAGTGCATACCATGAACTTCAGACCGGTCTGGGATGCTTGCATCTATACATGTCGGGGTGTTCATATTAGCTCCAGGGTAAAGCACAATCAACACCAAAGAACAACTTCCAATCTGGTATGGCTACAGAGGAGCTTGTTCATACTAGCTTGCAAACATGGCAATAATAAATACTTTGTATTTATAAACTATTTATAACCGCAAAATTATCATTAAATATACCCCTGGTCATCTGGGCATATTTTAAACCTGCAAAAAGAACTTACTAGATCCCTTTAAAGGGATCTAGTAACTTAGTTGACATGTGCAAACAGTGATGAAGGGTTGATGCAATGTATATATTGTTGTTATCTCATACATGTATGTCCACAGGGTATGGTGTGAAAATTTCAAGTAAAATGAACATTGCATGACCAAGTAATGAGCGAAAATGCAAAGTGATATTCACTGACTCAATGCACTCACTTTGTACACGGTAAGAAAAACTCCAGGGGAGTTTTTCTTATCTGAATACTTAAATCGTACATATCTTTGTAACGAAAGGGAAATTTGAAAAACCGAAACCGGTCCTATGATTTTATTGTTAATACATATACAACAAGGTATGATGGAACCGCTAGAATTAAAATGTTATTTTGAGGATTTGGACAATGTTACTACAGTGTAAGTCCCTTTAAAAATTAATTATATTTATTTCCCAGCATCACATATTCCTCTTTCATAAATTGGAGTGGGCTCACGTTTCCTGATTTAGATAACCTTTGAATAATACAAGGCATTCACTGATCCGCAAGGATTTGTAGCATGAGCCAGTAAAGAGCTCCTAGGATCAAGATAACTCAGATTTCTGGGCAAATTATTCAGTTATTCCAACTACTAAATGTAGTTCAAGCTCTGTGCTGGATTATTAGTGGATGGTGATGAAGGAAACAAGGCTATTCCTCATAGTTTCAATTCCATTTCTAGGAATAAATTTACTATACCATACATCTAGTATTTGTGCAAAGATGGCATTTTCCAAATCCTCAAAATCCAATTGAAATTAAAGCGGTTCCCTCATACCTTGTTGTATTCTTATTAACAAAAAAAGCATGGGACAGGTTTTGGTTTTTCAAATTTCCCTTTCGTTAAAAAGATATTTACGGTTGAAGTGTTCAGATGTCAAATTATCCAATGGATCGTCAGAACTGTGTACAAAGTGAGTGCAATGAGTTAGTGAATATCACTTTGCATTTTTGCTCATTACTTGGCCATATAAAGTCCATTTAACTTGAAATTTTCACACAACACTCAGTGGACATATAACAACAATATACATTGTATCAACCACTCATCACATTTTGCACAAGACAACAAAGTTACTAGATCCCTAGGGATCTGAAAGTAACTTTGTTGACATGTGCAAAAACTGGCAAATAATGGATAAAATGTGTATTTCTGTGATCTGATAATTATGTCCAGTGAAAGATGTGTGAAAATTCCAGGGTAAATGAGTGTCTTATGACTGAGTAAAAAGCCAAAATGCAAAGTTATACGCTAACTCAATGCATTAATTTTGTACATGGTTATAATTATCCACTAGATAATTATAAATCTAAACAGTTGAAATGGAGAGAGAAAGATTTTGTCAGAAACCTGACCTAAAATCAGTAAATTCCCCAAAAAATATACAACAAAATGCATGATCCTGTTAATTCCAAGTTTGTCCAAGAAATGCTAGAGACAATGGAATTATATACTGGAAAAATAGTGAACATGTTGATATCTACTGCTGATTGTGCTGCGATTTGGATTTAGTGTGCTCAGATATCAGAGAAATCTTTATTCCTCACTTAGATTGGTAGAGCTTTCCGATCGTGAGATCCCGAGTTCGAACCCTGTGTAGGCCCGCTTCGTTTGTCCTTCAGCAAGACAATTAATCTGCATTTGCTGCTCTCTACCCAGGTGTATAAATGGGTACCATGGTCGGGTGTTAATTAGCCTTAGCGCCATCATCAGTGGCAGCTCTGCTAGTATGCTCCCTGGGGAGTTGAGAAAGTATGCAATATCATTGTGTGGGTTTGAAATGTACCTGATGACCATGGGTATTAATAATTAAATAATTATTTAAGCGCAGTAGAGTATATATTTATAGTAGCTGCGCTATATAAATGTTCAAATTATTTATTATTATTATTCTTTAAATAAGTGCAGACTCACTGCAGAGTTATTCCATTTATTTTACCTTATGTTTAAACGTTGTCACTAAACAAGGTTTTAAAATGTTTTAAACGTTTGAACGTTTAGCAAACGTTTTGAATCAGCACGAATCTAAATTCTTTGAAAATGTTTTTATCTAAGTAGTAGAACAACTATGCCTAAAATACTTCAAGTGATGTTTTCCATATGTGACCTTACACCACAAAACGACCGTTATGTCGCTGTGGTAGTTTCTCTTTTATTAGCTTAAATAGTCAAATTTTTTCAAAATATGAGATTGAGGATTTTGGTATTTCCTGAATAAGCATATCTTAATGCGGCCCGTTTCCCCCTTATTTTAAAAATGATTCAGCCATATTCCAAATTTTTGGCGTTCGTTTTGAGAGGGTTTTCTAAGTCCAATTATGGCAAATTATATATCATTTTTAAGGTAATGACTTCTATTTTAATGTTATATGAAAATCAGCACAATCAGTTTTCCCGACTTATTGGACGTTTTGTGGTGTAAGGTCACATATTACCTATTTTGAACAATCTTGATTGGCACAGTTTGTGCCAGTGTGGGGAACCCTTGCTAGACAAATTATTCACACTTCCAAGAAACTTGTGTTTATCTAGCAGCATCTAGGTGGCTATAAGGGAGCTGAATAAACATATAATATGTAGGATTATGAATAGCCAGCCATACCATACCAAACTTGTGTTTATCTAACAGCATCTACATCTAGGTGGCTATAAGGGAGCTGAATAAACATATAATATGTAGGATAATGAATAGCCAGCCATACCATACCAAACTTGTGTTTATCTAACAGCATCTAAAGGCTATAAGGGAACTGAATAAACATATAATATGTAGGATTATGAAAAGCCAGCCATACCACCAATACTTGATAGTATCGTTGCATTTCAGTTTAACGGTCAAAATTATCCCAACTTCTTAGAAAATGTTCAGCCCGCAGCAGAGACTGAGCAAAGGTGTTGTCAACTGTACAAACATGCATACATTGTATGTTTCATACACTGCCACCTACATCATTCACAAGTGCCCTATCCTCAGCACACCAGACCAAAACCCAAACTTTAACAACTTGGACCCCGACACGATTTACTGGCTTTAGAATTTGCGGGATGTTGCCTGAATGCTATGCTGCCTAGATTTAAAACATTTTCAAAGAATTTAGATTTGAGCTGATTTAAAAACGTTTACTAAACGTTCAAACGTTTAAAACATTTTAAAACCTTGTGAAACCTTGATTTGTGAAAGGAGAAGAAGATACACAAGATGCAAGATATTCCTGTTGTATTTCTAGGACAAACTTAAGACATAGTACTGCATTTGTCGCAAGTGCTATGAAATTATCATCTGATTTATGGGGATATTATCCATACCTCTAAGAAATGTGTAAGCTCCAGGGAAACTGACCGTAGGTTTATGTACATTAGCATAACATTAGCACTAGACGTAGACATGTTGAATGCACAATATGCATGATACATGTTGGAGGCAAAATGTGCATGATATTTGTGTTGTACTTGAGACAAATACCACACTTGTGCAAGTGCCATGAAAAATCATCTGATTTATCAGGATATCATTTCATCCTCTAAGAAATTGTTTAGCTCTAGGGTAACTGTCTGAAGGTTTCCTGTGCATTAGAACTAGACGTAGACATGTGGAATGCGCACTGTGCATGATATATAAGTTGGAGGCAAAATGTGCATGATATTTCTGCTGTTTTCTTGGACAAACTTGAGACATACACCGCGCTTGTGCAAGTGCTATTAAGGTGTGATGATCTGGTTTACGGGATATTATTCAAACCTCTAAAAAAATGTTTAACTCAAGGGTAACTGTCGGCAGGTTTTCTGTGCATTAGAATTAGACATGTGGAATGCACATATGTTGGAAGCAAAATGTGCATTAAAAATATTTCTGCTGTTTTCTTAATAGATAAATTTGAGACATATACATGTACCGTGCTTGTTCAAGTGCCATTAATTTAGAGTGTGATGATCTGGTTTATGGTGATATTATTGGGCAAGTCCAAGCTATTTTGTAGGCATAACGCGTGGGACATCAGAGCGAAAAAGAGTGCTTACTCTTATAAGAAATATTGAAACACCAATTTGTTTTACATTTTAGATACTTTGGAGCAAATTTTATCAAATGCCAAAAAAAAAAATTGAAATCCTCCATGCAATAATAATTTATGCGACTTTATGCTAGCATCACGCGTGGGACCAGAGAAAGTTGGTATTTTTAAACTTTGAATTTGAATGCGAATTCCTCTGAATTTATATACAATTTCAAAACATATTTGGTATGGTCTTAATGTGCATCTTGTGCTCTACCAATATATGAAATTTCATCATCTCAAAACTTAAAGAGTTTCACACAGGGTCGATTTGAAAAAAAATTGCATTGTCACTCGTGGGACATGCAACGCGTGGGACATTTTTCTGCCATGCGTTTTACATAGGCCCGCCACTAAATGTGCCCTTATTATAGATATTTCAAGTATTTGAGCTTGGAAAATACTCATTTTTTGCAAAAGTGTTCTTTATGTCATTTCTTAACAATATTTTTTTTTTTAAGTTGCAAAACCTAATTTTTTCCTTATGTATTTCTTTGTTTTGGGAAATTCTTATGTATTTCTTTGTTTTTCAACTTCCATTTTTACATCTTTTTTTTAAATGAAATCAATTATTCACCATTGTCAAACAGTTATTGGCCTAAAACTATTTATTTGCAGTGATTACAATGAGAAATAATTGAGTTTTTATAAATTGATGAAAAAACACTATTTTCCATAGGATTTGTACATAAATCACAAAATCATGCAATTTCTGGAATGACTTCCACTTGAAAAAGTCATGTGACTTTGTGAGGGTATAGTTGTTCGTCATAAATTTGGTCTTAAAAGTTGCGCAAGACTTCAGAGAAAATACTTGTAAAGTTGCGGGCCAATATCTTTGTGCGTTGCGAAATTATCGTGTATTTGCCAATTGGCCAAAACAAGATTTTAAAAAACCCATTGCTTTACTGTACAGATTGTCCCACGCGTTACAAAATGTCCCACGCATGACAAAATCTAATTGTAGAATTATGCTAATAAGGTAAATGTCATTAACTTTTGTTGCTATGTTATGGATGTCCCCCAAGGTAAATTAGAACTTTGTAGAGTTTCAGAAAAATAAACCTCTCGATTAAGGAGAAATCAAAACAATAGGATGTAAAAATATAACGCGTGGGACATGCTAATTTTGGAACGCATCTAATTTGCATATTAATTGAGATAACAAGCTGAAAATCATAATCCAACTACCTTCTTGTAATGACTTCAGGTCAAGCCAGTAATAAATAAAGAATTATTACAAGTATTTTAAATATGATTAGATTTGTCTTTAATTCAGATGTCCCACACGTTATGCTGATTTACCTATTATGCAAATATATTTGATTATTACTACTTATTGGAGACACGCTTTAAATTGTTGTTTTCAAATTATTAAAATTCAATATCTTAGCTTTAAAATGACATCAAGTGTCACTTGATTGGGTGAAGATGAAAATTCACCCCCTTGGGACCAATTACCTTGGACTTGCCCTAAACCTCAAAATGTTTAGCTCAAGGGAAACTGACAGGTTTCTGTATTAGCAGTAGACATAGACATGTTGGATGCACAACGTGCATGACATTTATCATGAATTTCTTGGTCAGACATAGAAATACATACTGCATTGGTACTGTAAGTGGAACATTTTCTGAGATGGGGATATACAGGGCTCCACACTCACCTTTTTAGTCAGTGGCCCGGTCAGGCCAGTGAAATAGTTTCTTCCCCTATTCTGGTGGCCCGAAAGAAAATATACTGGCCCTAAAATTGTATTTCATGAGTAACTTTTTTACTCTTCAAAATATAATTCTTTCCTAATCAAACCTGTGATTACAGATGAAGCATGACATAAAAGAAAACAAGATTTTTGTCAATGTCGGGTTGAAAATCTGCTTGCCCGATCGGGCCACCAAAATATTACTTTTACTACATTTTGCTGGCCCCAAGTGCAATTTCACTGGCCCCGGGCCAGCGGGCCAGTGCCTTGGGATATACATGTACACTGCAGGGAGTTTGAGCCTAAACAAATTATTGAAATGTCATGTGCTTATTCTGAATCAAGTATTAATACTGAAATTTCGCCTAAGAAATGGGGGATAGTAAATCATGAGCCATGCATCAACGTGCCTTGTTTCATCGCATTACCACCATTGCAACAATGCATTGGGCGTGGGCGTAAATTAATGAAAAAATAAATGCTGCCTCTGGCTATTTATATAACTCCACGGTTTTTATAGTTGAGCGCAGGTGAATTTTAAAGCTACTTTGCAGGAAATTTACATACTGATTTTGTAAAATACTATAGTCTATAGAGATTGTGTAGATCATGAAAAAGTACCAGTGGATCAGCAACAGGGGGGCACAGGGGCATGTGCCCCTGCCCCCCCCCCCCCCTTACCCTCTCCACAATGATTTGTTAAAAACAATGCCAAAACATAAGGGGACAATATGTGTAAAACAAAGAAATACATAAGGTGTGCCTTACCCCCCCCCCCCCCCCATTAATCATTCAGGTGCCCCCCTCCCCCAATCAGTCATACCATGTTACACCTCTGATAGTGTGAACACTTGAGATGATGTGAGCACGCCTGCAAATCCTTGACTGGCCCTTTAATAACCATAGATCTACACCACAAATTGCAGAAAGCGATCACGTTTCCCCTGTATCAACACTGCGGGGGTGGGTGTGGGCAAAAATTAATTCGAAATGAGCAGCTCTAGCTAGCCGACTCTACGATGCAGACGCATATTTTAATTTTGAAGCAATAGAATGAGGATACACGCACATCTTCACATCATGGCAAGGCACAACACTCCACAACAAGCCACAACACACAACCTGCTGACCCAGGGCCAGTGAAATTACACTTCCGCCAGCAAAAATGTACAAGTCATATTTTGGTGGCCCGATTGGGCAAGCAGATTTTCAACCCAACATTGACAAAATTAGAAGAATTTTGTTTTCTTCCATGTCATGGTTCATCAATAATTAATCACAGGTTTGATCAGGAAAGAGTGATATTTTGAATAGTAACAAGTTTACTCCTGAAATAAAATTTTCAGTAGATTTTTCTTTTGGGCAACCAGAAAAGGGGAAGACACTGTTTCACTGGCCCGACCGGGCCACTGACAAAAAAGGTAAGTGTGGAGCCCTGCATCATAGGCACTTGCCTGATTGACCAGTGAAATGGAAAATAGCAAAATTGGAAGCAGACTATGCAAAATTAGCAACTTGTGCATAAGTATGAAATAAGTTAATTAATTCATGTCATGTCCGTCATCCAACCAAAATAATACACGGGGGCAAAGGGCGATTCGCCCCCGATACCTTTGGAATCGCCCCCGTGAGCCACGGCACGGGGGCGAAATTTTTTGTTTTTTGTTTTTTTTGTTTTGTTTTTTTTGGACATCTTTTTGCATGATCGGAAAGCGCCAGAAACGTACCAAACATGGCATAATCGGATAGATCACATCATGATAATCATTTATTAGACCCTTGAGCAGTGAAAACGATGTTAAAAAAAAAGAGCCCCCGTGAGCCCCAAAATAGCCCTCGTGAATAATTTCACGAGGGCGTTTTTCTCCCTCAAAATTTTCAAAATCGCCCTCGTGAAAAAAAAAGTATTTTTTTGGTTGCCGTCATCTAAAACAAAAATATGGTATTTAAAATACTTGTATTAAATTATAATGCTAAAAGTCATGAATGCCCACCAGGCATACATACAGTACATGTATGTATCCTCGCCATTAGTTTGGTTTGAGGGTTCTCAAGAATAAATAATTAAATCAGCTGCCCAGCTGCAGCATGGGTATTTAAAGGGATCTAGTATTTGTTGACACGTGCAAAAAGTGATGAGTGGTGGATACAATGTGTATTGTTATTATCTGATATGTCCACAGGGTATTGTGTGAAAATTTCAAGTCAAATGGACGTTTATGGCCAAGTAATGAGCAAAAATGCATTGCACTCACTTTGTACACGGTTCTGACGATCCATTGGATAATTTGACATCTGAACACTTCAATCGTAAATATCTTTTTAACAAAAGGGACATTTGAAAAACAGTACCCTGTCCCATGCTTTTTTTTGTTAATAAGAATACAACAATGTATGAGGGAACCGCTAGAATTTTAATTGGATTTTGAGGATTTGGACAATGTTACTAAGTCCCTTTAATAATTAGATCGGTTGCCCAGCTGCAGCACTGGTATTTAATTCAAGCAAATTGGAAGGAATAATTCAATTTGCTTTCCTATTTTGAACACCCAATTCAGTGATCAACCTTCGTGTATCGATTTCCAGCAGATCGCATTTCTTGCAAGAAATACATAATTATGTGCTTGCAACATCTTCAGTTAATGCTGTTAATTTGCACAATTTCTGAAGAAGAAAAAATATCGCTTAATAATGTTATCATCTCATTGCAATTCACTCTTCATGAGGATGTATGCCATTCAAGTTCTAAAATATAATTGGTTTTCATCAAGTGCATGTGTGCATCAACCCAAAAAATACTCTTTTTTTCACGAGGGCGATTTTGAAAATTTTGAGGGAGAAAAATGGGCTATTTTGGGGCTCACGGGGGCTCTTTTTTTTGTTTACATCGTTTTCACTGCTCAAGGGTCTAATAAATTATTATCATGATGTGATCTATCCGATTATGCCATGTTTGGTACGTTTCTGGCGCTTTCCGATCATGCAAAAAGATGTTAAAAAAATAATTTAAAAATTAAAATTAAAATTAAAAAACAATGTTTTTGTTTTTTTTTTCGCCTCCGTGCCGTGGCTCACGGGGGCGATTCCAAAGGTATCGGGGGCGAATCGCCCGTCGCCCCCGTGTATTTTTTGGGTTGGTGTGCATGTCTACAAATGTGTGCACATCTGTGTGTGTATGTGTGTTTGTAACTTTGTATGTGTATGTGTATGTGTGTGTGCGCCTGTGCGTTTGTGTGTGTGTGTGTGTGCGTGTGTGCGCATGCATGAACGTGTGTGCATATTGTGATGGAGACTACAGTCTGCACAGTAAAATTAAGGCAAATTACGTGTTTTTAAAACAAATCTTAATTGTATCAACTAGGGCTATCAACAGTTTAAAATTTCATCATATTTGAACAGAGGGTATTATTTTAGCTGTGTATGGCCTTAATTGGCTTGATTACTTATTATGAGATCATTTCCCCCAACACGCCAGACTAGGACAGCCATCTAGTAGTCATGTGGATATGATCCAAGGGTAATCCCCCGTCCCTCTGTTGACCAAGACCTTACAGCTGCCTTAATCCCACAACAATTAAAGGCAGTAACAAAAAATACACTGCTTGGGGCAAATTCACCCCAGAAATGCCAAAAAGAGCCCACAAAAGTCATAGAAGAGCCGCTAATTTCATAGAGTTCAATGCAAATCTAATTCTGGAGTGATTACAAAATGCTTGAAAAGTAGCCTTGAAAATACACATTTTTAATTAAAGACCCAATCACACTTTTGCAAACCATCTCATTTAAAACTTTACTGACATTTGTCTAGATTCATTACAGAAAACATTCAAACCACGTTGCTTATTTTGCATTTAAATGATTTTAATATTGATTTAATCTGCAATATTTGACTTACATTTTTAAGAATGCAAACACCTTGTGGGCCTTTAAACTTCACAGGATGCAGGTTGTGTACAATGGTATAAACATTTGTAAATCAAAGTAAAGGTCAGGCTAGCAGCTCTGACTAACTGGGGATGATACACAGGGCTCCATGCAGGGCTCAGGGTGAATTTGCCCCCTCAAATGCCAAAATGAGCCCAAGAAAATCATAAAAGAGCCCCCATAAATTTGCATCTAGAGTTCAATGTGAAACAAATTTATGTTGATTTCATGCAGGCAAACTTAAAAAGTAGCCCCCCCCCCCCAAAAAAAAAAAAATAATAATAATAATAATAATAATAATAATAATAATAATAATAATAATAATTTATATCCTTTTATGCTGGTGGCCTGGTCAAGCCAGTGAAATAATTTATTCCCCTTTCCTGGTGGCCCGAAAAAAAATTTACCGCCCCAAAAATGTTATTTCATTCATGAGTAAACTTTTGACTACCTAGATTCAAAACATTACTCTTTCCTGATCAAACCTGTGATTAGATGAAGCATGACATGAAAGAAAACAAGATTTTTGTAATTTTGTCAATGTCGGGTTGAAAATATGCTTGCCCGATCGGTCCACCAAATTTAACATAATTTGTTCTGTTTTTCTTTGTTTGGGGCCACCAGATTAGGTTTCGGGCCACTCAGAGTTGAACAATCTTGTTTTCACTTGCCTGACTGGGCCACACGGCGGAAAGGTTAATTTCTAGCGTTGCTGTAGGCAATGAGTATAAAGCATGTACATGTGCACTACATACATTTCAATCCATAAGTTCATGCTGTTACATGAACTGCAAATACATGCATACCAACAGAACCATCACAATTTGACAAATGTGCACTCATTCCTGTTCTCTGCTTGCCAGAGACGTCAGCCCAGAGTGAATTGTGTCTCTCGCTTACTCCAAGTTGCACAATCAAAGATACCGCTCAAGTAACGATGACAAATTGGTTGGGACGGCCTGACAAATGAGGCGACATACCTCGGGCTATTTATTTTCCAATTTGGTCCCTAAATGCACTGTCTTGCGGTCAACTCTGATTCAATCAATATCTACCATGTACATGATGTATACATGTAACATGTATGTATTATCAACAGCTTCTCAAAAGTGGGGGGGGGGGACATAGGCGAGAGAGCAAAGCGAATGAGCGGGGGAGGGTGTGAGAGGGGGTGTCCCCCTCCCACTGTAGGGAGCTTTTGCACTTTTGGGCTTGAAATTGTGCGATTTGGTGCATATCTGACTGAGACATGTCAGAGTGAAATCTAGCTATGGAATCAAACATACATAATGTATACACTTATGAAAATAGTGGGGGACAATCCCCTCCACTTTCAAAAGTGGGGGGGTTATGTCCATCCCCCCCCCCCCCCCCTGTCCCCCGCCTGTTGATGCCCATACAATGTACGTAGCATCACTGAGGTTTGCACTCGGGCAGGTCCAAGCTAATGTCCCCCTTGATGGTGAAAATTCATCTTCATTTTAGCTTTACAAATTTGGTATCATTTCAAAGCTAAAAGTCTGAAGTTTAGATTTTTAGTACAGAAATTTGCATAATATGCATATTTAACGAGTAGTGAGCATCTAATTTGCATATTTCAAATATTAGCGTGACGTACGGGACATTGTATTTCTATTTTTAATTTTTATTTTATCAATCAAGTTTAATTTCATATATGGGGACTAGTAAAACTAATCACTAGCAATAGTTGACCAAATTTGTAAGTGTCAAAATTAATTAATTATGCTAATAAGGGCGTGTCCAAACTGCAATGTCCCGTACGTCACAAAAATGAACACCTTTTTTTATATTTCAGTATGAAACACGTAATTTTTTTCTTTCATATTTTGTGGAGTTCTAATTTATCATACTCTTGACTGGCTAGCTAAGTTTTATGAAAACAGCATTTTTCGTTTTGATTTTATTAGCTAATTAAGACATGTGACGTACGGGACAAAAGTGTGACGTATGGGACATTTTCAGTGTTAAAGCAATGGCAAGCCAGGTGAAAATTATTTGTTTTGTGTTTTACCACTGATTATCATTATAATTCTTGCTTAGATACTCTTAAAAATTTCAGAATAAATAGGTCTTACCTTTAGGAGTTACCTCTAAAAGTAATTACATAATTACCACATCATACTTCGCGTTATAGCTACATATTGATGAAAATGTGTCTGGAGAGGGAAATTTGAAATACCTCATAATTACCTTTAAATAATTATCTAAAATACTAGACAGTCAATTTGAGTAGGGAAACTGCATGTCAATGAAGGAAATAGTATTACATTGGTTCAGTACACTGAGACCTTCCAAACAGGTTCAAAAACTGCAAGAAAGTGCTAAAAAGGCACAAAATATTTTTAGTTTTTCTTCTAAATAGTCCCATGTGTAGGATTTCATGTAAGTTGCCAAATTTATGATGATTCTGTTTAATTTTCTCATATTCAAATCTTTTTTGTCAATATTGAAAGTAATTTACATCAGATAGATGTATCCCACATCTTTTGAAGCCAAATAAAATATCAATTCTTAATTAGTAATTAGCATAATTAATTCAAATTATCGGATTTCAGAGCTTCAATTTGTTAAAGTCTTATTATAATGTATTGCGGAAGCTGTTTTTGAGTTTTAAATCATCACAATATTGAATAAATACAATAAGAACAAATATATTGCAAAATGGACCCAAAGATTTAAAAATAAAAGCAGGAAAATGACAAATAAAACATGAGGGAAAAATGTCCCGTACGTCACATGTCCCGTACGTCACGCGCATACCTATTTTCTTTCATTAATTATCATGGGATAAAAGGTCATAATTTTTTTTTTTTTTTTGCAGTGCGTATATTAATGGTTACTAAATGCATATATCAGGAATAAGTTGTTATCTGCCATGTAGATTCAGAGAGTTTTCACAATACACATTTTTTTTTTAAGTCATAATTTCTCTGGTCCTGTACGTCACGCTGCATATTTATTAGCATAATTAAATTTTAACGAGCATTTTGAATATTTTTTTTTGCATTTTAGGAAGGGACTACAAGTAGCTTTCCAAAGCACCAAAAAGATTCCAGATCCTAGCTCCTTCCTCTGAATAATATTCAATTGAAAGCTGTGAATGTCCCGTACGTCACAAGTCAAATAGCTTGGACCTGCCCACTCAATAGAATTACCTTGGAAGGAACTTGTTCTTGAACACAGTTGGTAGATTATCATGTGCAATCACACTAAAAAAGTAGTCCCTGAATCACGGGAACGGTATACTCAGAAAAGATTGGAAGAAAAGGTAAGCCATCCAAAGATGGTCGTTACCATTTTGAATACCAAGTGGCGTGTGCATTTATGTTCTTAAAGGGACTTAGTAACATTGTCTAAATCATCAAAATAAATTTTTCATTCTAGCGGTTCCCTCATACCTTGTTGTATTCGTATTAACAATAAAATCATGGGACAGGTTTCGGTTTTTCAGATTTCCCTTTCGTTACAAAGATATACGATCGAAGTATTCAGATAAGAAAAACTCCGGGCGAGTTTTTCTTCTGTGTACAAAGTGAGTGCAGTGAGTTATTGAATATCACTTTGCATTTTCGCTCATTACTTGGCCATGCAATGTCCATTTGACTTGAAATTTTCACACAATACCCTGTGGACATATCAGATAACAACAATATACATTGCATCAACCATTCATCACTTTTTGCACATGTCCACAAAGTTACTAGATCCCTTTAATTGTTACTTTGATCGATGTACTACAAACTGTTTTTGTGTCCTATGTTAAATAACCATTTCTGTTACATTGATTGTTTGAAATATTGATCACATTGTATTATTTATTGTTTGTTTTGAAAATGAGAAAATAAATATGAAATTTAAATAAGTGATCATGATTGGCAATTATTGAGCATGTAAAAAGAGGACAGAAGCACATAACATCTATAGGGGGAAAGAGATAGTAGAGAGCTACGGCAACCATGACCATTTCTTTTGAAAATCAAACAGGTAAAAAGGGAACTGAAATATGTGCGTGTCAGCTCCAAATAAAATCAATATTATTACTGAGGTTTGCCCTCAATAGAATTACCAAGGAAGGAAATACTTTAACACTGGATTCATGAATATCAATTGCTTGGCAAAGTAGCGATCATTAAAGCATGTAAAAAGAGGAAAGAATATAGGGGGAAAGGATTGGCATGAGAAATGATCTATAGGAAGAAAAAGACAGCCATCTAAAAGCTGACCATGACCATTTCCATGGAACATTTTGTACATGTACAATAAATCCTGTGCCTTGTCAATTCAAATCAAATCACTCGCTTCACTGAAGTTTTATAGGAAGAAATTACTTGAACCCACATTGGATTCGCGAATATCATCAAATGCTGGACAATTAGTGGGCATGTAAGATGAGGATGCAGAGTGGTATTATGACAACCAAGACCATTATCTTGAAAATCAAAAAGGACAAAAAGAGAACAGAATTCTGAGCATGTCGACTCCAATCAAATCAATACCATTACTGAGCTTTTCACTCAATAGAATTACCAAGGAATGAACTATTCATACACTGGTTGAATATCGAATGCTGGACAATCACTGGGCATGTTAAGAAAGGGCAACAGAAAATAAGAACAAGAATAGCAGAGCAATCAGAAAGGCGTCCATGGCGGCATGGCCATTTACATTGTACTAGGTAGATAAAATGAGTTATCCTGTACCTTGTCGACTCCAATCAAATCAATAACTTCATTGAGGTTTGTACTCAATAGAATTACCAAGGAACAAACTATTCATACACTAGTTGAAAATCAAATGCTGGACAATCATTGGGCATGTCGAGAAGAAAGGGCAACAGATAATAAGGGCAAGTATAGCAGAGCAATCTAAAAGGCGTCCATGACCATTAAAATGAGTTGTCCTGTACCGTGTCGACTTAAATCAAAGGGATAGCATCACCGAGATTTGTACTCAGTAGAATTACCAAGAAAGGAAATATAGTGTTCACTGGTTGTATATCAAGCAGCGAAAAAATTAATATTTTTATTTTGGGGGCTCCATTTTTAGGGGGCTACTTTTCCAACTTTTGGGGGCTACAAATTTCCGGGCTCTTTTTCGAATTTCAGGGGCTACTAATAAGCTATAATGCTGTAAGTGATCATTTTATAAGCATTTGATCACAATCCAAACAGAAAAATCCCACCAAAAATCCCGAAAATCAAAAAAAAATTTTTTTTTTTTTTTTTTTTCGCTGATATCAAGCACTGTACAATCATTGGACATGTAAACAGAGGATATAGGGGGAAGGGATGTATGGCACAGTGCTGCATGACAACCAAGACCATTTATCTTGAAAATCATAAAGGCAAAAAGGGAACAGAAATCTGTGCACGTCAGCTCCGATGTGCTCAATAGAATTACCAAGAAAGGAAATATTAGTTTTCACGAGATGAATATCAAGCACACACTCTGCCCAGCAATCAGGGGATGTACATGTAGACAGGGAGATACAAGCTCCTTGATGATACGGGCAGCGCATGTCTCCAATACCTTTTCGCATCTAGATAGATACAATTTAGAAAAACATCTCTATTCCGCCTGTCGGCTGCGATCACTGAGGTTTGTACTTCGTACTCAATAGAATTACCAAGAAAGGAAATATTAGTTTTCAAGGGATGAGAACAGGGAGATACAAGCTTCTTGATACGGGCAATGTAAGTCTATTGTTGCCCTTTCACATAGTCATAGATAGATCTATCAATTGAAGAACATCTCAGTTCAACCTGTCAGCTTGCACAACTTTGTCTAAGTAAACCTGTAGAATAGATAAAACTACACCTGACTACATGTCCTAAATTTATCGGGCAAGTAAAATTTCAGAAATAGCCTATTTTGGTTGCCCGAGCGGACAACTAAATTATTGGTCAACTATGAGAGAATAATGTTTTAAATAGGTTTAAATCTCATGATCTACAAGTAAGCGGGCAGGTAAACTTTCTGTTGGGGCAAGTAAAATTTGAAAAAGTTATTATTTTACTTGCCCGAATGGGCCATTAGAAAAAAGGTTAGTGTGGAAGATTGCTTTAAAGATAGTTCTCTTGACTCTTCATATGAAATGGGCATAAGGATAGACAGCTCTAGTAGACAGGAAGACCAAAGCCAAAGCAATTTGAATGGCGACCATGACCATAAACACTGAATCCAAGACAGAATAATCACCGAGTCTTGAACCTGACTTGTACTTTACTTACGGTACTGTAAAAATCAATGAACATGCTCATTGTGGCATCAATTTGAAGATGCCCCAGATTCAACCAAAAATAGATCACTGATTTTTTTCTTTTGCATTGATTATAATTTAAAGAGCTGCAATGTTGAAATGAAATATATGCTTGATTTGCACATTTTAGATACTGGTACAAATTAGTTTTCACTATTTCAGATGCCTAGGGTAGTAAAAATAATAGTTGGTATCACATTTATGAATTGGATGATGATAGTGATGATGATAGTGATGAAGATGAAGATGATTATAGTGATGAAGATGAAGATGATTATAGTGATGAAGATGAAGATGATGATAGTGATGAAGATGAAGATGATTATAGTGATGAAGATGAAGATGATGATAGTGATGAAGATGAAGTTGATGATAGTGATGAAGATGAAGATGAAGATGATGATAGTGATGAAGATGAAGATGATGATAGTGATGAAGATGAAGATGATGATAGCACTGATGAAGATGAAGATATGATGATAGTGATGAAGATGAAGATGATGATGATAGTGATGAAGATGAAGATGATGATAGTGATGAAGATGAAGATGATGATGATAATGATGAAGATGAAGATGATGATGATAGTGATGAAGATGAAGATGATGATAGTGATGAAGATGAAGATGATGATAGTGATGAAGATGAAGATGATGATAGTGATGAAGATGAAGATGAAGATGATGATAGTGATGAAGATGAAGATGATGATAGTGATGAAGATGAAGATGATGATGATAGTGATGAAGATGAAGATGATGATAGTGATGAAGATGAAGATGATGATAGTGATGAAGATGATGATAGTGATGAAGATGAAGATGAAGATGATCATAGTGATGAAGATGAAGATGATGATAGTGATGAAGATGAAGATGATGATAGTGATGAAGATGAAGATGATGATGATGATAGTGATGAAGATGAAGATGATGATGATGATAGTGATGAAGATGATGATAGTGATGAAGATGATAGTGATGAAGATGAAGATGAAGATGAAGATGAAGGTGATGATGATACTGGATGAGGATGGTGATGACAACGACGACGACGAAAATAATGATGTCAATGGTGCTTATTTCATGTTTTACTTATTTAAAATCACACACAATGTTTATAGTCTGCGCTGTGATCAAATGAGCAATTGATGATGCACGGAAAGTCACACCCTAGCACCTGCAGGCATGGAAGAGCTGAGCTGCGATCAGATGGCTACCTGGCTACCGTAGGGTGTCATTTCTATCACGCAATAGCAAGTTTTGCAATTAAAATCAGGAACATACACCCTGCAATGCGCCACATTTTGCCAGTTTCAAATTTTAAATGATCATGTTTCATGCAGTGACAAAAATACAGGGGGCTCACAGGGTCATTCAGCCCCTAAATGCCTGATAGCAGCAGTGCTGTGGTCCTGTCCGGATCAACCAATCAACACTAAATTTCATTTTTTCTTCTTTTTTTTCTTTTTTTTTTGTCTACGAATTCCAGCATCTGAGCAATGGTTGTTTGCCAATTTGTAAACGGTCAAGTGATTTTGTCATCCCAATGATGACAGACAGTAATAGCAGAAAGGATGGCATCCATGGGACAAACACACACATATATACATACAAACACACACACATACAAACACACCCACAAAGTCCTACAGAAAACACCTACAGAATATGTTGCATCAAAATACCTTATAAATGCAATCAACACTTGATTTCAATAATTTGTTATTTTGATGCATATTTTGTCTGCCAATTCCATTATCTGAGCAATGGAAATGGTCCCAATTTGTAAACAAGTGGTTTTTGCATCCCAAATGATGACAGACAGTAATAATGGATAGGATGGCATGCGACAAACACACACACACATACTTAATATTTTGCAACAAAATAACTTTTTTGCACTAAATTTCAATAAATTTTTATTTTTATGCAGATATTTTCAAATTTGTGGGGAGGAGCAACGGTTGTTTGCCAATTTGTAAACAAGTGGTTTTTGCATCCCAAATGTTGACAGACAGTAATTAGCAGAGGATGGTATGGGACAAACACACACATACACAGACTAACAAACCAAGCGCACACACATACATAATAAATTGCAACAAAATAACTAATTTGCATTTTAACACCAAATTTAAATTTATTTTTTTCAAATTTGTCTACAAATTCCAGCATCTGAGCAATGGTTAATTGCCAATTTGTAAAGAAGTGGTTTTTGCATCCCAAATGATGACAGAGAGTTATAATGAGGAGGATGGCATGCGACAAACCCACACACACACACACACACATACCTAATATGTTGCAACAAAAAATTTTTTTTTGAATCAACACTAAATTTCAATTTGTATGCACATATTTTCCAATTTGTGGGCAAGTTCCAACATCTTCAGGAGCAACGGTTGTTTGCCAATTTGTAAACAACTAGTGGTTTTTGCATCCCAAATGATGACAGAGAGTAATAGCGGAGAGGATTACATGGGACAGAATGCTTTATCAATGCCTGTCTGAGATACACTGTACCTCCCTATACAGGATGGTCTCATACATCATCTAGGCATACACTGTACACTGTGTACTCAAGCTGCATAGATCTTAATCCGGATCAAGGTTCAATCCCAAAAAAGTTCTTTATTATTTAGTTTATTGTGAAAGTATTTATTTTGACCTGCCACAGACGACAGTGGCTAAGCAAGAGCATGTACTGTAGTCATTTGGGGCAATCTTATATTTTTTAAAATTAATTTTTTAAACTTACTGTTTTTGAAATTATTGGAGGGAAGGGGCATGTGCAACTGCCCCCCCCCCCCCCCCCCCCCCCCACACACACACACACACACACACACACATACAGTGTAATTCTTTTCATTATTTTGTTGTTATTAACCTGACACAGAGAGTGGCAAAATGCAAGGGCATAGTCACTGGAGGCACTCCAAATGTATTTTTCTACCCCTACTATTTATGTTCAATTATTGGAGGGAGGGGGACAAGTGCCGCTGTGCCTACTGTGCCCCAGGGTAGGAAATATACAGTGGCTGAGGGAGATTTTGCCCCCTAATTTTCAAAATAGCCCCCTGAAATCAGTAGGTAGCCATCCATCAGATTGAAAAAGTAGCCCCCTAAAATTAAAAATTAATTCCTGCATTGCTGTGTCCCCACTCCCTACCCACACCTCTACCCAACGGCCCAACCCCACTCCCCACCAACATCGTCCCCAACCCCCACCCACACCACCCCCAACCCCCACCCCCCCCCCACATTCCCACAAACAAACACACATACACACAATGCATACAGAGCGCATTGTATTGGTCTTATCGATTTGTGACATTGTATTGTTTTTATTAAATATTGTCTTTATTTCTTACCCTAACTCCTTGAGTGCCAAAGCTCGCATTTTTGTGCCATTGAGTATTAAAATCCCTGGCACTCATTGTATCTATATGTTAAATACTGTTTCTGTAAAAACAATAGGAGGGAGGGGCCATGTGCCCCCTGTTCCCCCTTTGCCCCTCTCCCCATCCCCCTATGTACACACACACACACACACACACACATAATTACATGAATGCAGACAGAGCACATTAAATTGGTCTGATCAATTTGCGTTATATTGTCTACTTGGAAAACGAGTCTGCTCAGGCATTCCAGTCTTTATACAGACTGTCCCAGAAAAAACGAAACCGGGTTTCATGGCAGAAATTTTCTGTCATAATGAATAATTTCTTTGATGATAATATGTCTGAAAAGCTCTGTGTCTCTTCTTTCATTTGATGTACAACTTATGGCACATAATTTACGCAAGACTGAATTAGAACAATGGAAAGAGGTGTTACCAAAATTCGATTTGCGCGCAGAAATTGCAAGTTTGGGTGAGGTTTTGGGGTGAGTTTTAACCGTAGTAAACGTACTTATTTTGAGAAAAGACAAACACCTCATAAAAATACATAATTTTATCTTTTATATGACACCTCATGATTAAAAAATAAATGATTTATGCCAGAGAACGAGTACAATGAAATCATGCTTGATTCCAGCCCAAATGGGTAATTTTCCTGATCTAGCCTGTTTCCCATGGTTTCCCTGATCCCCATGTTTGTGTAAATTCACTCATGCATCAAATTCCATTGTCAGGAAAGGTGAGCGACTTCTTACTCAACTTTCACTCATTTGGGCAGAAATCAGGCATGGTTTCATTGTACTCGTTCTCTGGCATAAATCATTAATTTTTTTAGCATGAGGTGTCATGTAAAAGATACAAATATGAACTTTCATGTGGTGTTTGTCCTTTTTAAAAATAAGTACGTTTACAACCCTTAAAACTCACCCAAACTTAAAATGTATGCGTGCAAATGGAATATTGGTAACACCACTTTCCATTGTTCTAATTCAGTCATGCTTGAATTATGTGCCATAAGTTGTACATCAAATGAAAGAAGAGACACAGAGCTTTTCAGACATATATATCATCAAGGAAATTATTCATTATGACAGAAAATTTCTGCCATGAAACCCGGTTTCGTTTTATCTGAGACACGGTGTATAGAGCTAAAGCTGTGAAAGATGTACCATATTTGCTGGTGTATTAACCGTACCTTTTTCCATACAGAAGAACTTGCAAAAAGGGCAAACAAATATTTGTTAAATTACAAGAAGTAGAAGATCAGCTCATAATTTGACTGAAATTTAAACCATCAAGTTATCTTCATAACTTGACCCAAATTTATAAAAAACCATCCCGTGAAAACAGATAACAGCATGGCTGGGCACATCTGGCCAGGCTATGCATGAGTGGAATTAAGGAAAACAATATTCTCAACACAAGACTGAGAGCCCTTTCACACACGGGCTAAATCGTGATTGCAATCATGATCTTGTAATCATGTTTACTATCACAGTGATTCTGTTGCCGACCTGCTTTCACACGAGGAAAAAGACTTTGCGCAGACCGTGATTAGAATCACGATTCTGGAGACATCGGGAGACATCGGAAGTGCATGTAAGTTCATGTAAGCTCCGCCTCCCAAATCGTGTTTTGGAGGTCAAGCCGAGAGATTTGCACCATGATTTGAGTGTATCGTGATTAGAAAACACCTCTGAACCACACGGACAAAAAATACCGTGATTGGAGTGAAAAATTATTCCAATCGTGATTGCAATCACAATTTGGCCTGTGTGTGAAAGGGCTCTTGGTGAATGCCTTGTTTTCATTTGGCTACTAGTACTACTCACTGTCACATTAAAGGGATAGTTCAGTTTTGGTATAGAGGGTGCTTCAAGAAGTAATTATTTTGTGAGGTAATTTGAAAAACTGAGTGAAAATTTTGAAATAGCACATAATTTTTATGACAGAATCAACTTTATTTGATTTTAAAAATGGTTGAAAATTTAGTTGTCTGGAGGGTGGCCTCTTGTGTTAGCGGGTGCTTTTTGAATGAAAACAGCCCGGTAACTTAACCGTGTATGTCTTTCTACCGTTCAAGCATCATTGAATAATAACTGGTAGTTTTGAATGATAATTTGCAAGTTTTAATTACTAAAATTCTGTTTTAGACTGAAACTGTCCAGATATTCCTTTTTTAAGATCAGTGCGCAATGTAATTTGACAAACTCACATCTGGAAATGAAAAAGGTAAACAAAAAATAATAATTGGACTGCAATTTATCATGATAGTAGTAGGCAGCAACCAAAAAAATACACGGGGGCAAAGGGCAAAAAGCCCCTGTGAGCCCCAAAATAGCCCTCGTGAATAATTTCACGAGGGCGTTTTTCTCCCTCAAAATTTTCAAAATCGCCCTCGTGAAAAAAAAAGTATTTTTTGGTTCTCGGGAACCGGTGTGATGGACCCACCCGATTCAGCCTTAATCATTATTGAATAAATGTTAAATATATTTACTTTCTAGCCTGTGGTAAGTCCTTCCTGATATCAGGGCAAAGAGCCCCCGTGAGCCCCAAAATAGCCCTCGTGAATAATTTCACGAGGGCGTTTTTCTCACTAAAAATTTTCAAAACCGCCCTCGTGAAAAAAAAAGTATTTTTTTGGTTGGTAGGCAGGGCATGCAAGGTCTGCCTGTGCCTGAAATTAATTTGATATCTTGCAGGACACCAATAATTTCATTAAAACTTACACACATGACTGACTGACTGACTGACTGACTGCCTTTATTTATTTGCCTAGATTCCCTATGGGGAAAGGTCAGTGTGTAGTAAATTCCAAGTCCATGACAAACTGAGTGTTTCAGGCATACCAATGACTACTATTCAGGCCCCAACAATAACACTGGGCAGGAATTCTCACTTATCTGATAGGCAAGGCCTGCTCTCTGTGGGCCAACAGGATAGTAGGCAGTTATAGGAGCATTGTCTCCTTGCCCCCCCCCCCCCCTCCCCCTCCCCCTCCCCCATCCCCACCAGCCATCCCAAACCAAAAATTATTATAATCAAATTCAATTCAATTTAAACATTAATGTACAGACTTACAAAATATAGAAATATCAATGTATGTTTCAACAAGAGAGAGCAATGTGACAGAGTTTGTGTGCACATCCTCTGATCAAATGAGAAAGTTAGCTAGTTACACTTACAGAGGTACCCCCATGAATTGTGCACAAGGTTACATTTAATGAAGTTACTCAGCATAAATTGGGTAGGATGTCTGAAGAAAAACATACAGTGTACATTGTAAATTCATAGATCTATGCCGTGGAAGTTTTCCAAAAGCTGCAAGTAACAATTTGTATTAGATGAAACGTGTGTATTATGTACGATAGAAATAAGTCTCCCCCTCTCAGATCATGTAAATTAGAGAGTAAATACTCACACTTACTTGTGTATCTTTTGTGCATTTTTATTTTTAAAGTATTTATTTTATGTATACTGGTAGTAACTTTGTTGACATACATTGCAAAAAGTGATGAGTGGTTGATACATTGCATATATTGTTGTTATCTGATGATATGTCCACTGGGTATTGTGTGAAAATTTCAAGTAAAATGGACGTTATATATATATGGCCGAGTAATGTGCAAAAATGCAAAGTGATATTCACTAACTCATTGCACTCACTTTGTACACAATTTTGACGATCTAGTGGATAATTTACCATCTGAACACTTCAATCGTAAAACACTTTTTAACAAAAGGGAATTTTGAGAAACCAGAAACCTGTCCCATGCTTTTATTGTTAATAAATTAATACGAATCAACAAGGTATGATGGAACCGCTAGAATTCCAATTGCATTTTGAGGATTTGGACAATGTTACTACTTACATGTAGTCCCTTTAATGGCATTGGGTTTAACAACTAAATATAGCTTGTATCCAGGTCATAAGGCACAGAACAGAAATTGATGTGAATGTTTGTGAACCACCAGCTATTTCCAAAAGAGTTTGTTAACCACGTGCAAGTGCTCCTTCTTAAGGATCTAGTTCTTGGAATGGAATTGTGTCAAGATGGATCGAGTAACATACGATCCTACCCACTGAGTAAAGCCACTCCCGCTTGCATGCTGTAGGATTGACTAAAACCCCTTCTTAATTGGGAAAAATAAACCTCACCTCGATGTTACACGCGCGACGTGTGGATGAGAAACAGTAGGGGGTCAGGTCGTAAAACATGCGGTGAGCCTTTGTACCGATTCTTAATCTACGGTCCGCAAAATCCTCACTCGGGTAGGTTACCATAACAACCGCACCTCCCTCATCACGCGAACAGCTGTGGCGACACGGAGTATCGGCACGCGCTGTGTTTTTTGTTCACGGCCAGGACGTCTTCTACCCGGGTAACGTTCCGCACGCGTCTTAATAGAAGGTTTATCAGGATGTCATCCGGACGACATCAGGACGTTACCGCGCTATCACCCTGACTCGACTAGGGTGAATCTCACCCCGATGTCGTCCGGATGTCGTCCTGATGTTAACCCGATTGGGGCTTCTTAATAGAAACACCGGTGTAGGATCTCATCCGGACAACATCAGGACGTCACCGCGACTATTTTTCTTGATTAAGAAGGGGTTTAATTTACAATCCTACAAAGCACCACAAAAATGCAACATCAACAAGGAATCACAACCCTCTCCCGCGTCTCCCTACAGGTCACATGCTAAGAAATGTGGGAGCCGTCTGATTGACACTCGCAATGGCCCGCTGGCCCGGGGCCAGTGAAATTGCACTTTGGGCCAACAAAAATGTATTTATAAGTCATATTTTGGTGGCCCGATCAGGCAAGCAGATTTTCAACCCCACATCATTGACAAAATTAGAAAAATCTTGTCTTCTTCCATGTCATGCTTCATGTAATAATCACAAGTTTGATCAGGAAAGAGTGATATTTTGATTTTGGGGCAAGTAATTTTTTCTTCGGGCCACAAGGAATGGGAATTAAATTATTTCACTGGCTGGCCCGATCAGGGCCTCTAACAAATAAGTGTGGAGCCCTGTATCACCTCCAACATCATCACACGTAACCTGGCAAATATGTGACTGAGTCATTACATAAAGATACCGCGGACATCGTACAATATCCAAATACAAATACAAATTCCAAAATCATAGAAAACTCACCGCAGACCTTGTAGAAAAATTGTGCGGCACCCAGTGCATTTGTGACGGTTGTGCCCTAGCATTTACCATTAGCGTGCCATTCTCAATAACCAAAGTAAACTTCCTGAGCACAGCATGTGACTCCCTTCGTACTGACATCAAATTATATATGAAGATTAAATCATTCAATTAATATGATGATATTTTAAAAACAAAAACTAAATAGCGAGCTTGATTGAATTGTTCTCCGGTGGATTTGTAACAAACCTCAGTTTGAGTAATGACATTCCAACCAGAGCTTAGCTAATTTGTTTCCAACCTAACCGACCTTAATGAAACAGACCAAGGAGGTATCTATCAGATTTAGCTAAAGCCCCTCTAACTTGTATGCTGCTTTGGGTGCAGATCTTTACAGAGGATCCCATTGTACCCAAGTTGTGTAAGCGCTAGGCGACATGCAATACTATTACTGATACATAATTACCATGCCACAAACTTGTAAAATTGAAAGCATGTACGCGATCTACCACGAGTGATGAGTTATCAAGTCACCAAAACTAATGTACAAATATTTTGACCAAAAAAAATTGTGGGTCAACTGTATGCAAATTATGCAATGCTCTCCCAAGTTATTCCCCCGAGTTTCCCCGAATTGAACCATGAGTTAGCTGGGGAAGAGAGAGGGGGCCTAATTGTCTTTGAACAAAATGTCTATGTCAGACTCTTTAAAATGAAGATGATGTCTGTGATGATGATGATGATGTTCAATGATGATGATGATGATTATGATGATGATGATTATGATGATGATGATGATCATCATCATCATCATCATCATCATCATCATCATCATCATCATCATCATCATCATCATCATCATCATCATGGTGATGGTGATGGTGATGGTGATGGTGATGGTGATGGTGATGATGATGATGATGATGATTATGATGATGATGATGATCATCATCATCATCATCATCATCATCATCATCATCATCATGGTGATGGTGATGGTGATGGTGATGGTGATGATGATGGTGATGATGATGATGATGATGATGGTGATGATGATGATGATGATGATGATGATGTATGAAGATGATGGTGGTGGTGGTTATGTCGATTGATGGTAAAATTATTTTATTTGTTAAACATCAATTTATCTGATTTATCATTGTTTGCATAATAGCATCATAAGCCATCATCATTATGAATACAACATCATCAACATCATCATCCTTGTCATCAATTCAATTTTGTATTTTAAAATATCTGTTTTTAAAATAAATTGGACAATACAGTAAATAGTAAAATAACAATTGTAAATGTCTAACACAAGTCAAATTCTAATAAAAGTGTATCTTAATTATCAAGCAATAAACATTTAACACCGTTTCCCTCATTAAAAAATACCAACAAATGTAATGCTGATTGTGATCCTTACCCGATGCATGCTGAAGCGGGCTCGACGTAACACTCAGCGAGCCGACCCCCGTCAGCTCTGGCGTTGATGATGGCTCAGCTACCGCTGGAGCAGCAGGCAGGAGTAGCGAAATAATCATCCATGAGAGAAATAAAAGACGCCTGGCTCGAAATCGGGCACACATTTTCATGTAAATCATGATTGCAGGATGGTTTCAAGTTTTCCCCAATCCAATAAGTCAAATTCCAAAGGAGGACATCTCTTCAAAGCGTAAGTTAAGCTCACATTTTGATGATTGGTTCGACATTTGAAGCATCAGACGAGAGTCGAGACCGATGCAACAGGGCTACACCGCAGCGTAGGGTACCCTCGACGATCGACTGGCCCGGCAGGCGTGGGTAAATATACGAGGAGCGATAGCCTTCGAATGCCAGATTAGAGGACGTGATCGATGATTCAGATGCAGCTTGTCAAAATACTCCCGTGATGCGATCCCAAGAAAATGTGATATTTCACATTTACGATTTCATGATAACGTGAATGTCACAGCATGTATTGTCACATAACAACATTGAATGACGATTCTAAATAAAGTAAATTTCGACGAACTCATCTTCAGAAAAAAATGTCGTTGACAAACGTCGGATAGCATCTTCGCGGATTGTCGTCAAAAATATGAGGTATTTTGAAAATACGGGAAAAATAATGCCAAAGTCCGCGAGAAAACGTCAAACGCCATCTATTGACGAATAGCGGGACATGTTTTCTATATCTTATCAGTGACCATAATAATACTGCTCTGTGTAATTATAATGCTATTAATCTTCTTTTTTTTTAAGAATGATAGCAGGGGCTTATCGGAGGGGTGCAGGCTGAGCATAGACTTGCCCCCTCTATGAAGAGCTCTGCCCTTCGCAGTTCGCACCAATCGACCTGGGGTAATTTCACAAAGATCCCAAGTCGACTTTGAAGGGAGTTTCCGCCTAAGTTGTTTGGAAAAGCCATTTGTAGCTTTGGAATTAAACATACAATTTATACAAGAGCCCAAAATTAATACGAATAATTGGAAACTGTTCACAAAATTTTACATCAATAACTCTGAAGTCTCTGATAAAAGTGAACGTTAATGATTTGTATTAAAAATTGAAGGCCAGTTAAACAAAATTGTTTAACAATCATTTTCAAGGAATAGCGGCTTTCCATAATTCTTAAATCCAACTTTGTGTAAAGTTTGAAGTGGGATCTTTGTGAAACACCTGGTTTGAATCCCAGGTTAGGGTGCGTCTATTTTTTTTTTTTTTTTTTTTTTTTCCACAAATGGGTCAGCAGAAACTGATTTTCAAAGGGGTCCCGTACCGGATGGTGATGATAAGGCCAAAACAAAATTGTTTGATTGGCCAGTAACGGGCAACCAAAAATTAGGGTAGGTCGGTAGGGATTTTTTTTTTCTTTTTTTTTTTCTTTTTTTTTTTCGCACAAATACACAAAAACACACACAAAACACATCGCAATTGCAAATTCTATTGCATTTTTTTATTTATTTATTTATTTATTTTTTATTTTTTATTTTTTAATAAAATTCAGAAAAAACCTCTAGGGTCGGCGTGCATTAGCGCCGGTATTTTTAGGGGCGGGCGGGTTACGCCAATCCAACCATTTATTTTTCATGGCCTAATTGATTGAACGTGTCTGGAAAATATATATATATAAATATATTTTTGTTAAACAATGCACCCACCAATTTGTATGTGTCCCACTGAAAATCATGCAAATGATAATTTGAAAGCCATATTTTGGCATATAATCAGTCATTCAATGGTTATGTTTTCCTAATTTTCCAGCAGGCAAATGGCGAAGAAGACGTTTAGTTTCTTCCTTGCTTGGCAGGTGAAACCATGGGAAGGATGTAATGCAGGCATAAGAAGATCTCCGAAGGATTTGAAATTATATTAAGAATATAGTGACCGGCTACATTATAGCAAATCCCTGCAATTGTCGGTAACAAAATATATAAATGTAGATTTTCATACCATTAGAAAGGCCTGATCACAAGCTTTGATTTGATGATTCGTTCTAACAAATTGGTCAATATTGAATTGGCGAAGATAAGATTAATTCAATTTTACACATATTGTGTAACTTAAAATGCCAATTTCTTAAAAACATGAATTACCGATAAGTGCAAGGTTCAGTGCTATAGCCGCGGTCACAATTTTCCAGCAATTCAAAATGCAAAGAAGACAAAGTTTGGTAAGTTCTTCCTTGCTTAAAGGGGTAGTACAGTTTTGGTAAGGCTGGACAGTAATATTATAAACTAATAGTTATAACTCCACCATGCTCGAAAGGTATATAAAATTACAAACGACTAAATAAAAAGCCCATTATCATTCAAAAAGAGCCATTAAAACACAAGAGGGCGCTTTCTAAAAAGGCATTGGTTTCAACCATTTTTCATACAAAATTATGCATGTGATGTTTTATTGCAATAACGATTAAATAGAGAGATCATCAACAACTATTAAAAAAACGCTTTTAAAAATTTTTGAAAAAGTGCAAGCATTTTTTTTTTTTTTTTTTAAATCATCTAATTATTTGGGCCCCAAATAATTATAAGGTCAGATATATTTATTGATATTTTAGCCGTTTCTGGGTCGATTTTGACCAAAAAAGGTTTATTCTGCCATTAAAATTGCATGTTCTTTCAAATTCGACACTTAGTTTTTCATAACCTCACACACAAATTGTGATGTGCAGCGCCCTCTCTACCAAAACTAAACTACCCCTTTAATTGTCGGATGTTATGCAGGCATTAGAAGATCTCTACCCCTTGCAAACTCATATTATGCCAATCGCCCATGCCCTCATTGAAAAAAGTCATATAGCGCCCCTCACAAAATGTGAGGTACTTGGTCCCTGTGGTGCCCTCCCCCCCCCCCCCCCCCCTCCAAGACACACACACACGCACACACACGCACGCACACACACACACACACACACACACACACACTTCTCGATAATTGGTCATTAGACACGTTTTAAATTAATAGGTCATTGGACATTGGACATGTTTTAAATTAGTATAATCATTATAAAAAAACTTTAGGAATATGATCAATATATTCCCTTTTAAACTTGGTTTAAGGTTTATCTGTTTTGCATGATTTCTTGCGTTCATTTTTGCCCAAATAATACGTGAATACATTTGAATCATCATGAATGATCTCCATCCTAAGTTTCTTCCATTAAAAACATAAAAACAAGGCCTTTCAGATTCTTGCGTTTCTATGTTCAGATCATCATTATTACAATCTTTATTATTATCATAATCATAATCATAATTATACCAAACAGTGAAAACTTACATAGGGGGCGAACTTTACCCTGAAATGTCCAAAAGAGCCCCCCCCCCCCCCCCCCCCTCCCCCCAATATTTGCATAGATTAAAAAAGTAAGTAGTGTTATTTTCGTGTAGGACAAGTGCAAAAAGTGATGAGTGATTAACAAAATGTGTATTGGAGTGATCCGATGTGCCACAAAGTATACGTATGAAAATTTCACGTTAATTGGATGTTTTTGGGCTGAGATATGAGCAAAAATGCACAATGATGTTCACTAACTCATTGCACTTTCTTTTCAAACGGCTTAAATTATCCCGTAGACAATTCAACATCTGAACACTTCAATCGTTAATATCTTTTGAACGAAATGGAAATGTGAAAAACCGAAACCTGTCCCGTGCTTTTTGAATATGATAAGGTATGAGAGAACCACTAGAGTTCCAAGTACGTTTTGAGGATTTGGACAACGTTACCAAGATCATTTAAGTGCCCACAAACCTATCATCATCATCACCATCACAGCTTAAACATCATGATCATCATCATTGATCACAATCACCATCGACATTGATCACTATCATTGTCACCATCACCATCATCCCAGGTAGCAAGCCAACGTTGGATCAACGTTGGAATCTCGCAACTCGTTGGATGTTGAAATCTGGTTGGATATCAATGTTGGTCCAACGTTGGATCAACGTTGGAATCTCACAACTCGTTGGATGTTGAAATCTGGTTGGATCTCAATGTTGGTCCAACGTTGGATCAACGTTGGAATCTCGCAACTCGTTGGATGTTGAAATCTGGTTGGATATCAATGTTGGTCCAACGTTGGATCAACGTTGGAATCTCGCAACTCGTTGGATGTTGAAATCTGGTTGGTCCAACGTTGGATCAACGTTGGAATCCCACAACTCGTTTGATGTTGAAATCGGGTTGGATACCAACGTTGGTCCAACGTTAGAAATTCGAAACCCATAATACGTTGGACAAACTTGTTGGACCAACGATGGATCAACCGTTGTACCAGCGTCATTTGGGTGTACACAAACATTATTGGTTGCCAGTCAAAGTTGGAGTAACGTTACAAGAAAGAAAAAATGGCCATCATTGGTCCAATGATGGACCAACGTTTGTTTGCTTCCTGGGGTTATCATCATTGTCATATTCATTATCATCACTGCCATTACACGCTATGATCATCAACATCAATCTCCTTCATCACCATCAGCATCCTCACCATCACCGTCATCTTCACCTTCAGCATCCTCACCATCACTGCCATCGTCACCATCAGCATCCTCATCATCACTGCCATCGTCACCATCAGCATCCTCATCATCACTGCCATCGTCACCATCAGCATCCTCACCATCACTGCCATCGTCACCATCAGCATCCTCACCATCACTGCCATCGTCACCATCAGCATCCTCATCATCACTGTCATCGT
This sequence comes from Echinarachnius parma, assembly GCA_037951105.1. Lineage (NCBI taxonomy): Eukaryota > Metazoa > Echinodermata > Echinoidea > Clypeasteroida > Echinarachniidae > Echinarachnius > Echinarachnius parma. Next base: position 19,923 of record JBAMJV010000842.1, on the reverse strand, counting down.
CACCATCAGCATCCTCACCATCACTGCCATCGTCACCATCAGCATCCTCACCATCACTGCCATCGTCACCATCAGCATCCTCACCATCACTGCCATCGTCACCATCAGCATCCTCACCATCACTGCCATCGTCACCATCAGCATCCTCACCATCACTGCCATCGTCACCATCAGCATCCTCACCATCACTGCCATCGTCACCATCAGCATCCTCACCATCACTGCCACCATCAGCATCCTCATCATCACTGTCACCATCGGCATCCTCACCATCACTGCCATCAGCATCCTCACCATCACTGCCATCGTCACCATCAGCATCCTCACCATCACTGCCATCGTCACCATCAGCATCCTCACCATCACTGCCATCGTCACCATCAGCATCCTCACCATCACTGCCATCGTCACCATCAGCATCCTCATCATCACTATCACCATCAGCATCCTCATCTTCACTGTCACCATCGGCATCCTCATCATCACTGTCACCATCAGCATCCTCATCATCACTGTCACCATCAGCATCCTCATCATCACTGTCACCATCGGCATCCTCATCATCACTGCCGTCACCATCAGCATCCTCATCATCACTGCCATCGTCACCATCAGCATCCTCACCATCACTGCCATCGTCACCATTACCATGACCTTCAGCATCGTTATCACCACCATCACCATCATTATAATCACCTTCAATATCATCATCATCATCCCAATACCCATAATTACCCACCCAACAACGAAACTCAATAGTTTGTCCCATTTTCCTGTACTGAAAATAAAAATGGTTTGCCTGGGTTTCAGGTTTCAATGTAGTCTGTACTTTGAATGTCTTTTTACACTAACAACCAATCAAGTCTGCCTATCGTGGTCGAGTAGAACTCTCTTTCTCTCTTTCTTCCCTGTCCCTTTATCTTTTGTAGCTCTTTTTGTAGTACTTTCCCTTTACTATTTCTTTAAGGCCTGGTCACACAGGACACGACTAGACCCACGAATGCAGTACGCATTGGTACAAATCTATGGCAAGCCGTTTTTAACATTTATTCCTATTTCTTGATATCAAGAATTAAATTCTTGATATCAAGAAATCGAATTCTTGATATCAAGAAATTCTTTTCTGCTGTTAAAGGGACTTAGTAACATTGTCCAAATCCTCAAAATAAATTTTTGATTCTAGCGGTTCCCTTATACCTTGTTGTATTCGTATTAACAATAAAATCACGGGACAGGTTTCGGTTTTTCAAATTTCCCTTTCGTTACAAAGATATGTATGATTGAAGTATTCTGATAAGAAAAACTCCGGGCGAGTTTTTCTTCCGTGTACAAAGTGAGTGCAGTGAGTTACTGAATATCACTTTGCATTTTCGCTCATTACTTGGCCATACAATGTCCATTTGACTTGAAATTTTCACACAATACCCTGTGGACATATGAGATAACAACAATATACATTGCATCGACCATTCATCACTTTTTGCACATGTCAACAAAGTTACTAGATCCCTTTAAGCATTGGTAATTCTTGATCAATAATTCAATTCCCGATATCAAGAAATAGGAATAAATGTTAAAACGGCTTGCCATAGATTTGCCCGGGGGGGCCACTCAACTATATTGCTGTACACACGCGCGACCACAGGTTTTTCAAACCCACCCTAAACAAGTTTTATCCATTGGTCAAATTTATACCCTATTCAACTATTTTCGCGTTTTTTTGACAATTTTGCCCCCTAAACAAGTATAACCCCTAAAACATACCCCTGAACAACGTCTACGTCAATTGCTCTCAAAGAAACAAGTTTGGAGAAAAAGATACCCTAAACGCGTATTTGTTTAACTCCACAAACATACCCTTTTTTTCTGATTTTGGCCTTTTTGACACCCTAAACGCGTCACGCGCCATGATCGGCAAAAAATACCCTTTTACGCGTTTTTTTGGTCGCGCGTGTGTACAGCAATATAGTTGAGTGGCCCCCCCGGATAGATTTGTACCAATGCGTACTGCATTCATGGGTCTAGTCCTGTCCTGTGTGACCAGGCCTTTACCCATGATCTGTAAAGTATAGTGGGTGGGTGCGAGTATTGATTATGTGAGTGCATGTACATATTTTCCCCCACTTTTTTCTTTACGACTGTATGACTTTGTAAGTTGTTTTACTTTGTTGTGTAGGGCCCCGATTATAACCATCTACTGCTTCTCAGGGGTCCTAACCATCCTTTTGTTTTGTTATTTCGTATATTGATTACTTTGCACCGATTTGTACATTTTTGTTGTTGTTGTTTTATAATGGTTAAATAAATGAAATGAAATGAAATATCAAGGACAAAGTAAATGGAGTCTCGTTTAGAAATATGAATAACAATATATTTTTTAATTTCATACAGGTTGAACACAATGTAAACTAACAAAGAATAAGTATCACACACATAATGTATAACATGTTATGACCGCATGTACATGTCCTGTCAATACGAACCCTAGTATAAGAGGTATATTCAACATGAAATTTGTCTCTGCAGTTACAGTATCGTGTTTCATTTAATATACCGTATTTGCTGGTGTATAAACCGCACCTGTGTATTAACCGCACCCCCCTTTTTGCAAGTTCTTCTGTATGAAAAAAGTGTGGTTAATATGATATAAACCGCACTCGTCTATTAACCGCACCCCCCTTTTTGCAAGTTCTTCTGTATGGAAAAATGTGCGGTTAATACACCAGCAAATAGGTATATATTTGTTTAAGGGAAGCGAAATGCTGACATTTTGGCTTAATAATGTTACTTATAATGACATGATTCCTGTCACTTCTAAGCCCCGGTGCAGAAAGAGATACAATCGATTGTAAGTTGAAATCCTAAGTCAGAAAATGTGGTCGTTTCAACCAATCAGATTTGCACATTTAGAAGTTAGAACACATGATCTGATTTACAATTAATTGCAACTTACAATCGATTGTATCTCTTTCTGCAAAAGGGCCCTCTTAGATATCACTAATAAAGGAAATAATCAATTTTTTGAGACCACATGAAATGTGATCCGAGAATGCGCTTACAATAGCGAACTGACATAGCAGCAGACTCAACAACAGCGGTTACATAATCCGCTTTCATGCGGTACTGTTGAAAAGCAGGACAGCCTCTAATGGTCATTCCACATTTTGTATTCATTTTCATCAAATATTGAACATTAATCTTGTAATTTTACAAAGACTAAATTATGTTTGTACTAGGGGACAGAACATCATTATAACTCAACTTATTAAAAACAAGGGAGTGAGTCCTTTCAACTGGGGCACCTACATAATATGAACAATAATAATAATAACGTTTTGATTTATATAGCGCCTAATATAATTGATAATCATCTCTAAGCGCTTTACAATGATATTATTAATATAAATATAATTTAGAAGTCCTCAAAACAAAACAAGAGTGCAATAAAAACCGGACTTAGTGACCAGCTGTCTATTAATATAATAGCTGTGTTTAATATAATAGCAACAACCTGCTTAAAGTAACAGCTCCCATTTCAACCCCCTGAAAAATAATGGATGAATCCACCTGTATAATAAGACCACCTGCCTAACATGACCAGCGACCGTCATTTTCGTTTCACAAAGATCCTAAGTTGATCTTAGCACAAAGATGGTCTTAAAATATTATGGAAAGCCATTAGTGTCTTGAAACAGTTTTTATAAAAGTTATGTTGAAATGCATAAAATGTTGATTCAAATCATATTCTATCAGATTCATAATCTTCACATAAAATTCATGAAATCTCTTTGATAATTAAAAAAATATATATGATTTGAATCAACATTTTATGCATTTCAACATAACTTTTACAAAAATGTTTCACGACACTAATGGCTTTCCATAATATTTAAGACCATCTTAGTGCTAAGATCAAATAAGGATCTCTGTGAAACACCCCCTGGCCTGCAAATCTTTACATAGCAACGGTAGAATGTTGTGTGCATTAACAAAACCCAAACTCACAAAAGTACAATTCCTCACAGTCATTGAGTGCAATAACCAATCTAGGTTGTTAGAAGATCAGTGGTAGCGGCTATGAATGATTAATGTACATGTCAATGCCTCTAATCCTCACATTCTTCGAGTGTAATAACCAATCTAGGTTGAAGAAGATCAGTGGTATCGGTTAAAAAAAAAAAGTACAATTCAATTCTATTCCTGTTCTGAATTATTCATTTTGTAGACCATAGTTTAATATTTCAAAACATATTATATAAAGATTAAGAAGAGGTCTATTTATCATCATCAATCATTTACAAAACATATATATTATTCATCAATTACGCAATACAAAAAAAAATGAATATTTGTGCACCATACATTTGCAGACATTGCTTAACTAGAACAGCAGTATATTTTTTCACCAATTTGGTTGAATAAAAAATAATTTAGGGAGAGAGTAGGTATACTACAAATCAGTGAAAAAAACACACAGGGCTCAGGGCGTATTCGCCCCTGAAACGCCTAAAGAGCCCCCCAAAATGTCCATAGAGTCCAGAAGCCATGACGTCATAAAAATCTTTTTTTTCTAATTTTCAAATTTGAACTTCATTTTCAGAAAGAGCATGAAAAATAATGTCTAAATACCGAAAATCAATTGAATATGTTAAGTATTGGCTGAGATATGCCCATCCAAATGAATTTTTACTTCAATAGGCAATCAGTGTTATAGTGCACTGGTTCATAAAGTTATGAACCAGTGCACTATCACACTGATTGCCTATTGGGGAAAAAAAATCATTCGGATGGGCATATCCCAGCCAATACTTAACATATTCAATTGATTTTCAGTATTTAGACATTATTTTGTATGCTCTTTCTGAAAATGAAGTTCAAATTTGAAAATTCTAAAAATAGATGTTTATGAATTCATAGATGACATCACACTTCACCACTCTATAGAGTCCAATGCAAGCTAGAAAAGTAACCCCCGAAAAATACATTTTAATGTGCTCCTTGCTACAAATGAAATCGCAGCAACTACTACTAATGGTTTACCAAAATAAAAAAAATTCATGGACCTTTTAGCAAGAGGAAATCAATAAATCATGCATACAAAGTTGCATTCCAACACATAAATGAAGATGTCTTTCTCACAAACATTTGTGACCGGCTATAGCAAAACCCTGCACTTGTCGGTAAAAATTAAAAATGTAGATTTTTATACCATTACAAAGGCCTCATCACAAGCTTTTATTTGATGCTTTGTTCTAACTAATTGGTCAATGATTGGCGAAGATATTACCGTTTCAATTTTTACAATCATAGGTCTTTTACACACATTGTGTGAACTTAAAATGCTCATTTCTTCAAAACATGAATTACCGACAAGTGCCGGGTTTTGCTATAGCCAGTCGCATTTTACTAAAGATGAACTACATTCCTGAGATGATGAGTCACAAGTAGAAAACAAACTAATAGCATATTATTGCCAGTTTGATTTGTTTAACTATTACAAAACCATCCAAAAAACCTCAATCAAGCTTAAGAAATTTACAAAATTCTTAAAAAATAGCATGGTATACCATATAACAGACTGTAGAATGCAATAACCAATCTAGGTTGTAAGAAGATCAGTGGTATCCGTTGTCAATGATCAACGTACACGTCAATGACCCTGCTGACATTATGTTCTCCATAGAATCTACATTCCTACACCTGATGCTGGACATCAGCAACAGCATAAAGTTACATTGCAGTGATGTAGTCCCATCTACTAACTTATTATGCTGGAGAGTAATTACCTGAAACTACAGTCAAACCTGTGTATAGTGACCACCCAAGGGAAACAAACAAATTTGGCCACTGTAGACAAGTAGACAGGTTTCATAGCATTGCTTTTCTCTGCCAGGGATAACTGTAGATGGCCACTATAGGCAGTTTGGATGTTATAGACAGGTTGCCACTAAGACAGGTTTGACTGTATATCATTCAACCTTCATTTCCACTCTGCAAATCTAATCAATAACCAATCTAGGTTGTAAGAAGATCAGTGGTAGAGGCTTTCAACGATCAATGACATCATATTCTCCATATATATGACCTATATTCCTACACCAGATACTGAACATCAGCAGCAGCATGAAGTTACATCGCAGTGACGCAGTCCCACCTACTTACTCTCGATGTTGGAGAATTGTATCATTCAAGTTACATCGCAGTGACACAGTCCCACCTACTTCCTTTCGATGTTGGAGAATTGTATCATTCAAGTTACATCGCAGTGACGCAGTCCCACCTACTTCCTTTCGATGTTGGAGAATCGTATCATTCAAGTTACATCGCAGTGGTGCAGTCCCACCTACTTCCTTTCGATGTTGGAGAATCATATCATTCAACCCTCACTTCAACTCTGCAAATAGGGCACAACGGATTCTGGTTTTTCTGCAAGAAATACAGAGAAATCATAGTATTAATAGTCAACCAGACAAAGCCCGGATTCAAAAAAAGGAGGTTTGTACAAACCATGGTTAAAATCATGGTCTACATGTATGGAGTGCCATTTGTAAAATGATGGAGAAAGAATGTAAAGTCCTTACTTGTTTTAAATGCACCAAATAAATGTTTGTCTTATTAGATGGTGAAATTTGCTGGTTAGCAAGCACGAACAGTCATATCATTGGAAATTATAAATTGTTTTACTTGTATACGAGTAGCACTCCATAGATGTAGACCATGGTTTAAACCATGGTTTGTACAAACCTCCTTTGTGAATCCCGGCCAAACACTGTGAAGGATTATGTACTTATAGCATTCAGAACAGACAATTGAAAGAGATGCTTCCCTTCAAGGGATCTACATACCTGCCAACATTTGAAAATTACAAATCTTACTCTCACGTGAGCGAAGCGCACATCAAGAGCGCGGAGTGCAAAGTCCTTTGTGGCCGGGGTCCAGCTCTAGGGTTCTAGATGCTCTCTTGCTATCTTAGCCTTATATTTAAGATTGAAGTGTTCAGATTTTAATTATCTACTGGATAATCATTACCGTGTACAAAGTTACTGCAATAAATAGTGATTATCACAAAACTTCATTTCTAGCATTGATTATCAATGAACCAAATCGCCTGTGTCATGTTCGTGGATTAATGATAAAGCGACTTGAAGGTAGTCTAATAAAGGTTCTCGATATAATCTTCTCAACGGCGCAAGTTTTCTCCGAAAGTATTTATATTTTAAGACACTGGTCATTTGAGTGGTACAGGTTTAAAGGGACTCGTCCACTCTTGGGTTAAAAGGCCTCCTTGACCCCCTGCCCGTAACACCTGCTACCTACCTTCAGCCACATGTCGATGCAGTTCTTGTGGTAACCATGGAAACAGGGCAGCCTCCTCATCACCGCCCCCTCCACATACTCATCCATGCAGATAGGGCAGGAACTCTCATCATCCCCCCCTCCCGGAGTCCGGTCCTTGGCTGGGTGATAGCTGAAAGTTGGCAGTCGTTCGATCGATGCTTGCGTTAAACGCTTGTCAACGGCCGGTCCTAGCCTGTCTGCTAGCTGAAGAAGTGCCTGGGTAAAAGGAAATAAAGAAATATTCATAAATTTAAAAATGGAGAATAGTTTTTGTTTTATCCTTCTCCTCGCATTCTGTCCTTCGTTTGATGGTAGCTGAAAGTTGGCAGTCGTTCGATCGATGCTTGCATTAATCGCTTGTCCACTGCGGGTCCTAGCCTGTCTGCAAGCTGAAGAAGTGCCTGGGTAAAAGAAAATCAAGAAATATTCATAAATTATAAAATGGAGAATAGTTTTTGTTCTATCCCACTCCTTGCAATTCTGTCCTTGGCTTGATGGTAGCTGAAAGTTGGCAGCCGTTCGATCGATGCTTGCGTTAAACGCTTGTCAACGGCCGGTCCAAGCCTGTCTGCTAGCTGCAGCAGCGCCTGGAAAAAAGAAAATCAAGAAATATTCGTAAATAAAAAGGCAAATGGAGAATTGTTTTTTGATCTATCCCCCTCTCCTGGGGTCCGGTCCTTGGCTTGATGGTAGCTGAAAGTTGGCAGCCGTTCAATCGAAGCTTGTGTTAATCGTTTGTCCACTGCCGGTCCAAGCCTGTCTGCTAGCTGCAGCAGCGCCTGGAAAAAAGAAAATCAAGAAATATTTATAAATAAAAAGGAAATGGAGAATAGTTTTTGTTCTGATTTCATGAAGAAAATAAGTCCCTCGACTACGTCTCGGGACTTATTTACTCTTCCCTCAATAGCATTTAAAATCCCTCGGGAGTGGAACATTCCGTGCTTTTCCCTCCACCACCAGTTAACAACTGTATAAGGTTCTCCATGTACCATCATCATTTTAGCCTCTCAAGAAAATTCTGCTAGTTTACAAAATGTAGGCCCTATATTGACTCTCACTCTAAATTTAAATAATTGTCATGTCATTTCATTTCATTTCATTTCATTTCATTTCATTTCATTTCATTTCATTTCATTAACCATTATAAAACAACAAGGAAAATAATATACAAATCGGTGTAAAATAATCGATATACAAAATATAAAAACAAAATTCTGCTAGTTTACAAAATGTAGGCCCTATATTGACTCTCACTCTAAATTTAAATAATTGTCATGTCATTTCATTTCATTTCATTTCATTTCATTTCATTTCATTTCATTTCATTTCATTTCATTTCATTTCATTTCATTTCATTTCATTTCATTTCATTTCATTTCATTAACCATTATAAAACAACAAGGAAAATAATATACAAATCGGTGTAAAATAATCGATATACAAAATATAAAAACAAAATAATGGTTAGGACCCCTGAGACGCAGTAGATGCTTACAATCAGGGCCCTACACAACATAGTAAAACAACTTACAAAATCATACAGTCGTAAACAAAACAAACAAAATAAAATAAATAAGCAAATTCTCTCTGTTCAACTCACTTCGTAGTCGTTGCCTTCTGCAGCGCGGTGTCCATCATGCTCATCTACATTCCTCCGACCTCGACGACCTCGACCTCGACGTTGCCTTCCACGAGGTCGCTGCGCAGGAGCCTGAAAAGGGGAATATTTTTACATAAAATTTCAATTTTTAAATGTTTTATTCTCTTCATTTTGACAGCCTACCTACCTGGGTTTTTTTCCTATAATTCTTTTGAACTCAATAAAGATACATATTTTGTAGGATGTATCTAACAAAAAATACAGGATGTTCTTATGGAAGATGTAGTCTAATGTGGGTATGTACATTTAAATTTAAATTAAGTATTACAAATTGGATACATTGCGCTAACAACCATGATAAAATTTGACACCAATTGTGACCTTACACCACAAAACGACCGTTATGTCGCTGTGGTAGTTTCTCTTTTATTAGCTAAAATAGTCAAATTTTGTTTAAATTATGAGATTTAGGATGTTGGTATTTCCTGAATAAGCATCATCTTAATCTACCTCCTGTGAAGTTTTGAGCATCGGAAATCATGTTTAAATACTATTTTTCATCTAATAAATGTGATATTACTACACCGTTTGAATTGACACTGATCTTTTAAGCGGCCCGTTTCTCCCTTATTTTAAAAATGCTTCAGCCATATTCCAAATCCTCGGCGTTCATTTTGAAAGGGTTTGGCTTAGTCCAAATATGACAAATTATATACCATTTTAAAGGTAATGACTTCTTTTTTAATGTTAAAGGAAAATCAGCACAATCAGTTTTCCCGACTTATTGGTCGTTTTGTGGTGTAAGGTCACAATTTTCCTTTTTTTTCCTTTAGGTAAACATTGTTCTTTTGCTAAAAAAAAAATCACACATCATTGAGAAGAATCTTGCTATATGACTGAAGTCTCAAGAACAGGCATGTGAGTGGGGTAAGAAAAAAAAGAGGAAAGTCGCAGCATAATTGCACAAGTGTGCGGGAAGTGCACAGTGCAAGCACAAAGTCCATTGCGGCTGGGGTCCAGGCCTTGACGTTTTTGAGTATTAAATGCATTCTCGACCCATTTTTCATAACTCTTCCAAAATTACTAGGTAAGATTTGGTCAGATTTACGTTTAAATGTTGTCTCTATACATTTAATAAAGTAAAGTTAAAAAAAAAAAAAATCTTGCTTTTTTTTTACAATAAAATCGCGGAATTCCGCGATTATTCCGCGATTTTATATTTCAAAAACGCGGAATTCCGCGGAAATGAGGAAGTCTTGCATGCCTGCAAGTATCACTCTTGGATAAGTTGGACAAATCTTACAAAGGTAATGGATCACTTTAAAATGTCCAGGGGGGTGTTTCACAAAGATCCCAAGTCAAACTCAACACTAAGTTGGACTTAAACATTATGGAAAGCCATATGTAGCTTCGGAATTATAAAATATTCGAGAGCCCAAATGCGAATATTTGAAACTTTCTACAAAATTTCACATCAATTACTTGAAGTCTCTTCTATAAAGGAAAATGTTAATAATTTTTATCAAAATTAGGCCTGTTTAAAGAACTCGTTTAACAACTTTACAGAGAAACGAATGGCTTTCCATAATTTTTCAAGTCCAACTAAGTGTTAAGTTTGACTTGGGATCTTTGTTGAACATTGTTTTAGTTTCGAAAATAATATCGCTAGTGATATTCATTTGTCTCGCAATGTATGGTCAACATGGAATCTAAAAGATCACGACGTTTCGTATGCCGCTGCAATACTTTGTCAAGTGATATAAAATAATGTAAACAATCGTGTTTTATGCTCTCGTTTGGCTCCAAACCGCGTTATCTAGCTTGAGCGAATTTTAGTTATTTTATAAAGTTTAATGGCAATCAGTCTGGAAAGACTATAGTTACTAATTTCTTTGCTACCATTTCAAAAATTATAACGCAAACCTGGTGTGGGTTTTTTTTTTTAAATAAGTGCACATGTGTTAGTAAAATTACACAAAATATTTACAAAACATATTTTTGAAACACCCCAGGGTTTTTACAAGAGGTAACCTCCCACACATACCAAGTCAGGGATCTCCATGTCGTCCTGCATCAGGTGCAGAAAGGACGGAGTGTGGTATCTCTCATCAATATCCTCCATCACCCGCACCATCCATTCATTCTCATGACGATCCACATTCCTCCCTCTGCCCCGCCTCCTGGGCGCAGCCTCCTCATCGTCTCCGTGGTAACCGAGCAAGGCGGAGGCGGGCTGGAAGTTAATGTTCCAGTTGATGTTGCCGATGCGGACGGGAGAGTTTGCGGGGAAGTTCATGGTGACTGCTCGTGGTGGACTGTACGTCGCTCTAGAGGGACCTGCAGGGGGTTGGACCGGTGTGGGTCTGCTTATAGAAACTGTACATAAATAGGGAACAAATGAATATAGAACTTTATTAAAATTATTTTTTTTTATAGGATGATGATGGTGATGACAGTATTAATTGTGAGTCTTCACATAGGACTGTACCTCGCACTGGAAGGGCCTGCAGGGGGTTGGACCGGTGTGGGTCTGCTTATAGAAACTGTCCATGAAAAGGTAGAAAGTAGGGAGCAAATGCCAATTATGAGTAGGGTCATCATGATGATAATTATGATGATGATGACGAACATAACGATCATCACGACAACGATGATGATGATGATGAAGTTCATGGTCATTGCTCGCAGTGGACTGTACCTCGCCCTGGAGGGCTCTGCAGAAGGTTGAACCGGTGTGGGTCTGCTTATAGTAGCTGTAAATAGGGAACAGATAGCACTTTATTAAAATGATTTGTTATAGGATGATGATGGTGATGGCAGTGTTGATGGTGATTATTCACATTGGATTGAAAGTGGGGCTGCAGGGCTTAAGTACTGGTGTGGGTCTGCTTATAGAAGCTGTCCATAAAAAGGTAGAAAGTAGGGAGCAAATGTTAGAACATAGCAGATTCCTTGGCTTATCAGACCATGAAAGATGTGACCACTTTATTAGAATTTGGAGGAGGATGGCGATGATGAAGAATATTGATGGTGATTTTGCTCATGATATTCTACACGTCAGACCCTTGGCTACCATTGCTGCAGGGAGTTGTACAGGTGTTGGTAATGCTTATAGAAGCTGTCCATAAAAAGGTGCAAAGTAGGGAGCAAATGTTAGAACATAGCAGATTCCTTATTAGAACATGAAAATGCTAATTATGTATATGGTCAGGATGATGATGATAACGACGATGACGATGACAATGATGACAATGACAACAATAATGATGGCATTGATGGCAATAAGCTCTTGAAAAAACACAGCCCAATATTAATTTCTTTGCTTTGTATATTTGTGAATGTCATGGATGTTGCAAAAACAAAAAATAGTGAGAACTTGCTTGGGGCTAATAAAAAAAAAAAACATTATTCTTTATGTAATGCCCAGTGCAGAAGATTAACCACACACAAAAAAAAGCGTTTACGTTTTTGTACAAACCCAGTGAAAAAAACAAAATACAAATTCGCCCCCGATATAAAAAAAAAAGGCCTGGAAAATCATAAAAGAGTCCCCGTAAATTTGCATCTAAGAGTTCAATGTAAAACAAATGTTAGAGTGTTATTTCCATGCAGAAAAGTATCCCCCCCCCCCCCCCCCAAAAAAAAAATTTTTTAAATAAAAAAATTCAATCTTATTTTCCCCCCCTGTACATACCTGAGGACCAAACATGGTGGCTAAGCAGTTAGAGTGTCCGCCTCATGCACGGGAGGTCCCGGGTTCGAACCCAGACCGGGGTCATACCTAAGACTTAAAAAATGGTACCCTCTGCCTTCTAGCCAGGCGCTCGGCATTTATAGAATGGAGAAGGGAAAGTTAATCACACGAGTTACCAGAAGACTGGCCCCCTTCTGTAGCTTTCGCTACATTTAGTAGACATGTGGCATAGATAGGGCCAATGAATCAGAGATAAGCGCCACCTTGTGTGCCAAAATTGGCACGAGAAGGACATTTACTTTTTTAACTTTAACAAACCTGAGGGTAGCGGCGGTCCACTGGTTTCTTGACCCGTGTTATCTGGCATTCTCTCACCAGCATTATGCACCGAGTGAGCCATCTCAGCATCAAATTCCTCCTGCATTCACAGACAAAAGCAATACAAAATTCCAATTATCACTTACAAATCTTATCATTCGCATTTTATATCTATAGAAGAGTTAAAGGGTCGATTCAGTTAACACCATCAAATAAGTACAGTGAAACCTCATTATAACGACGTTGATATCAGATTTCTCGTTGTATCAGGTAACTCATTATAACAGAGCTCACTTTTTAAAGAGGTTGCACTGTAACATCAATCGCAGTAACTTGCTAGAAAAAATGTGATTCAATGAAACGGATTTCTATGTCAACTAAGTATGTTTTTCTACCAATTTGTTGTCTTTCAGTACATGTTCTAGGATGCAAGTTATAATAATTATTCAAATACTTTCATCCTAACTCTCATCATAAAACGTGTACTTGTAACACACTCTGATCAGCAGCTATCATTCTTTTAAAGGAGGGGGGTAATCCCAGCTTTGATTCAGGTTTATAGCTTTAAATATGTGCCTTTATTGATATACCACACTCTTTTTTTCAAAGAAATCCTAAGTTGGGAAAAAAAGGTAAATTTCATGCAACTTTTTTGCTTTATTACGCATCGGCGTTCCATGCTCCTAAAAAAAGTCATTTATAGCAGAGCGGGAATGTGCGCACGTGTCACCCGATTCATGACATCACATGCAGACCGCAACGCGGAGGAATGTGCATTGTTTACATGCAGAGCCTATGACTTGCTTGTAAAACAAACTCGTTTTTGCTTGTAAATTGAGGTTTTACTGAAAATGCTTAAGAATTGCTAAGAAATGAATTGTAGCAGGATGCAGCTACACATCTGAGTGTATATCGTCCATTATATAAACCTGAACAAATGTTTGCAAATATTGAAACAAATGGAAATAATATCTCTGTGTCAACGTGAGTATTGCACTCAGCGTGTACGTCTATGACCGAGCTAAACTGCGATTGCCTGCAGGTGACGTCACAAAGATGACATCATTTTTTGTTCGCCCGGGACTCAGTTTTTTTACGGGGGTTCCGAAAGTGAATTTACAAGTTGATTTTTTTATTTTATCGGGTTTTCCCACGAGGAAAATATGTTTGTAATAGTAATCTTCATGAAAATCTACCTTAGATACAGTAAAACCCAATTTTGAGGCAGTTTTCTTGTCACCATACCTTTAAGTCAAACATGCACTTGTAATGCCCTTGTCACATGTATCATCTGCAAATGTGCTCCTTGTCAGGGAATGAACGTTGTTCTATCAGGCTTAATTTTCTGTGCATGAGGCTATGGAGGTGACTTCCACCCCCGAATTTTGATTTCGCACATTTTCTATCCGTCTGTCATCTGTTTACGCTATCCGGTGATATGTGACAAGTAAGGCTGTCGATTTCGGGTATATTTACTACCCGGGACTCGCGATAATTTTTCGGGCGAGTCCCGGGTACCCGAAATTTATCCATTTGTTGATTTCGCTATAGGCATGTCACACCGCTGGGAAAACATGTTCATTCAAGTGACAAAAATGCAGCGCATTTATGACAATAAATCATCTTCTAAAATACAGCAAAGAGGGAAAAAGGAATGAAAAGAAAATGAGAGTGGGCAGATAACTCGGGCGTTCAAAAAGGGGACTTTTTGCTTTTTTTTCGGGATATCGAGTATCGATTTTTGCGCCCGGGACTCAACATTTTTCGGCGGGACCCGGGTACCCGGGACTCGTCAACAGCCTTAGTGACAAGTCAGATAAAGTATGCTTACAGGAAAAGAAGGAAACATTATTTATTTTGGTGCTAACAATGTTCACTAAAAAGAATTGACACAGTCACATACATGTATTTAAAGCGAACTGCTCCACTAAAATATTGTAACATGGAAAATTGGAAAAATTACCTGTAGTCTTCGCGCCATAGCTTCATCTTCATCTAGTTGGTTGAACATCTGCAGGGTTGCTGGAGAAACGGAGTCTCTTGCTTGACTGACACCACCTGAAGCACCTGCTCTGCTTGTAGACGGCAAATGTGTAGGGCTATCTTTTTTCTCCTTGTGACTTTTTTTCTTCTTGTGACTTTTTCGCTTCTTGGAGTACGAGTCAACCAGAGAGGCAGCGTAGTTGAAAGAATCGATCACCACTACGTCATCGTCGTCGCTGTTGTCGACGATGATGGATATTGCCTCATTTTCAGGAGCTGGGACTGGGGCTATGCCTGATGACCCAGAAGGACCAGGAGCTTCCTTCTTGATGGGACCACGTGATGAAGAAGGTTGGGAAGATGCTGATGGTCGCAAAGACAACGAGGGCACCGATGTTGGGGATGAAGACGATACATGAGATGTTGCACCAACAGGAGAGGACCTTTGTGTTCTGGACTTGGATGTGTGGAGAGAACGTTTGCTTGTAGCTTCATCAGGACTTGGTGATTTTGACCGCATTGACAGGCCAGCGTTTCTCTTGGACTTTCCACTTGTGCTGCTCGTGACAGCATCAGCGCTGGCAGATTTCTTCCCTTTGCAGTTCTTTTGAGTTTTGTTGCTTGGACTAGTCTGAACGCTATAAGAGCTCGATGCTACATGACCTGGATCTGCAGCAGTTATCGATGATGTTAACTTTGAATGCACAGAACTCGGAGAGATTCTGTCCTTTCTTGACTTGCCATGTTTGCCTGCCATTGCATCTCGATGTTTGCCTGCCATTGCATCACGATGTTTGGCAACAGTCGATCCATGCGGAGAGTTCGTCTTCATTCGCTTCATGGCAGCTTCTGAAGCCGTTTCCCAGTCTGACGCATCCTGCTCTACCTTCCTCTTCCTGCTTCCAAGGGGCACGCCATCGTCTTCTTCATCGCTAGACAGTAACCCGAGCAACGCATTCATGCGCTCTGTTTTGCGCTTCCACTTATGCTGCCCACCATGCTTTGTATGATCTCTTTCCTCTCTTTCGCTATTCTTGTCGTCTCTGTCCCTAGAAAGTAACATGTGAAACTCTCTGCTCCCATTCCCACCCCTTTCTCCGCTACCGGGTGAATTCCAGATTCGCTTCTTCGGGTCCACTTTGCCAACTACGCTCCTCACTGGTGATGTATGCAAGTCATCTCTGTCTCTGCCTGTCTTACTCCTCACTGGTGATGTATGCAAGTCATCTCTGTCTCTGCCAATCTTACTCCTCATGGGGAAAGGAGACATCTGTCCTGGTGGAGATAGATTATTGCTTGATGACAAGCCTTGTCTTATCCTGGAAAATATTGGTGATGGAGATTTGCTGCTTGGGCTCAAATGCCCTCTATACTTGAGACTTGGACTGGTGTCATCCAGCTTACTGCTTCTACCACGTCCATCTCTATTTTTTGAAGACCTTTCGAGGTGGTTGTCTCCAAATCTAGATTGACTAGTCCTGTTTGCTTTCACTGGCGAGTTTCTTTTCTCAATGGCAAAGTCCCAAACTGGGTCTTTCTGAGGGGAGTATTTTCTCACATCAAATGTTTGACCCAGTTGGTTCTGCTTCTTATCATGAAATCCATTAGGCCGTTGCTTTGCACTCTGTACTTGGTTCATCCCAGGATCCTTATCCGTTGCTGGGGATGTCTGCGTATCATCTGAACGTCCACTCATCCTTTTAGCATACGCACTTAAGATGGGACTTAGAGATGTCTTCTTTGTCTGTTCATCTCTTGTAAGTATATTTCTCCGCTCCGATCCTGACCCCGTTCCTTCAGACTCCTCTCCCAAAAGGTTATTCAGTAACACATTATCCTTCCCGTTGTTTTTCAAAGAGTCTTTTCTTGCAAAAGTTGGAGATCTCTGCATGTCTGCCTTGTATTTGTTTCTGTCAGACTGTTCCCATTTTCTCTGAAATACTGGCGGCTGGTAGGGTGAAGGTGTATCGGGAATGAGAATAGGGCTCTGTGCTTCCACTCTCTTGGCAGATGGATTGGTTCTCCTGGACCAGAACGAACCTTGTTTGATCGGACTGCAGATAGGACTTCTACTAGGTGTTCTTGGGGAGTCTAAGACACTAGTTTGCTTCCTTCCATCTTTGTTCCAGCTGACATGCATACTGGAATACATTGGGGATGAGTGATCATCAGCAGGATTAAATGATCTGGAGGAGCCAGCTGCATCTTTCTCCTTCAATCTACTTTGTCCAGTGAAAGACCCAATGTCAAGATCTCTATGGCTGCTTGATGAAGACGCACCTGCGTGAAAAGTCTTCTTGGTGGGAGAGGTAATCTTAAAGGGTCTTACTGGTCTCTGTGAATCTTGATGATCACTCCCCGAGGAAGAACTCCTGTGGAAAATAGACGACGAAAACTTTGTGCTTGAATTCTGAGCGAAGCCAGAAGAATGCTGGTGGTTGTATCTCTCACTCACACCGTTCAATTCTAGCCCGGAGTGAGTTCTTTTTGCGTCGAAGCTGTGCATGTCAGGATCTGCCATTCTCTTTGAATTATGACAACTTTTCCAATGCCATCCTTCTCTTGAACTTTCCCCGCAGAACCTAGTGGGACCCATCTATGTTTGTCCGTTGGCTTCTTGGAACTCGTCGTCGTGGGGCTGCTCGATATCATGTTGATTACCTCCGACAGAGGAATGCTCGTTCACGCAGCCCTCCTCTCTCTGAAGCATCTTGGTCCGCTAAGCCAGGACTTGTAGATCTTTCGCTCAGTGATCCACTGCTCCAAGACTTTCTCTCCCGTGTCTCACTGCTCCAAGACTTTCTCTCCTGCGTCTCACCGCTCGTCCCTCTACTGAATCCTGCTGAGGGGTTGTCG
This sequence comes from Echinarachnius parma, assembly GCA_037951105.1. Classification (NCBI taxonomy): domain Eukaryota; kingdom Metazoa; phylum Echinodermata; class Echinoidea; order Clypeasteroida; family Echinarachniidae; genus Echinarachnius; species Echinarachnius parma. The sequence goes on along the minus strand of JBAMJV010000842.1, from coordinate 2,134 downwards.
GGGCTAGGGCCTGCTTGCTTCTTCATGTGAATGCGAAGACTGAGTGGAATGTCATAGTCAACGTCATCAGACGAGCAGTCCATCAATGACGTGTCATCCATTTTTCATCCTGAAAAATAACATGAAAAAATGCATGCTCAAAGTTACAAATTATATGCAACAAATTCAAGATTAGTTTGGTTCACACATGTATGTCAAAAACGTATAAATTTAACCTTTAATTATAGCCTATTATTAATCACTCACTCAGGGAGATTTAATACATTGTATTTCATATTTGTCCTTTTTTTAATTTTGAGAATGCAGAGCGAGCGCCTGAACGTCAAAGCGGAAATAGTCAGTTGTATTCTTAATTCTTATCAGTATTCATCCTTCTTTCATCATTTTTCATTCTGAAAAATAACATGAAAAAATGTATGCTCAAAGTTATCCAAATTATATGCAACAAATTCAAATTCAGTTTGGTTCACACATGTCAAAAACGTATAATTTTAACCTAGATACTTTAATTTAGGGAGATTTAATACATTGTATTTCATATTTGTCCTTTTTTTAATTTTGAGAATGCAGACCGAGCGCCTGAACGTCAAAGCGGAAATAGTCAGTTGTATTCTTATCAGTGCAGTATTATCAAATTGTACAAGGAAGCCGGTCGTTCTGTATTTTTTGACGTCAATCCCAAATCTGGCTGCGAACAAGACTAGCTACTTACGTACATTCACCTGATCACACTGCACTGTTGATGCATGTGATATGCGGCCACGGACGATCCCTGAGCTGAGTTACGTGGACGCGCAATCCTTGCGCGTGCCGTACATGCAGTACATACAGTAATATACCAATTCTGCATTTTTTGACATCAAACGGACGTAACATGATAACATATTTCTATTTTTCAAGATTTTTTGAAAGTGCTGTTCAAGAGCGGAAAGCCCATACGAAACCTTGGTCTTACTGTGATTTTGGTAAGTAGTAATATATATATTTTCATGATATTCTTACAAATTTCTGTCGGTGTCGCATCGTGTTCACGGATGTTTCTAGATTGATAATGTCTATGTATAATACCTGTGTTGTGGTTGTATGAGAGCAGTCGCTGTGATATGCATGGAATTGTACCGTCTCAGATGCTGGCGTGTAGTATCGATCATGATACTTTGAGAAGGGGTGGGCATCGTGGCCGCCCGCAATTGCGCCCATGCGTGCTATCGATACTACCTCGATGCGATATTCTACACAGAGCTGCAAAGCTGATTTAGGGCACGTGCACAGAGGTGCTACGTCACGAGCAAGGCAGTTAATGAGATCACGCGCTGAGCTGCAGCCAACCATTGTACATGGTGAATGGGGAATAGTTCGTAGTGCTGTATGTGTATCATGTACGGCACGCGCGGGGATTGGGCGTCCACGTATTAACTCAGGGATCGTCTGTCCGTGGCCGCATATCACACGAATAAACAGTGCAGTGCGATCGAGTGAATGTACGTAAGTAGCTAGTCTTGTTCGCAGCCAGATTTGGGATTGACGTCAAAAAATACAGAACGACCAGGAAGCCTCCTAAAACTTAGTAAAAGTTATCCTAAAAAGTAACACATCACAATTCACATCTCAATAACCACTTTTACTTTTAGTTTACAGACACATATATAGACTATAGACTATTCACTCACTTGGCCGATCAGACGGCTTTGCCTTTGCCTTGGCTTTGCCCTTTGCCGTCTTTGTCTTTGGCTTTCTTTGCACTTTTGTTGTGACTTGCATGACTTGTGTAATGTGTATTATGTAGGTTTTGGAGGAACCTCACACGAATATATACGAATGGGACAATACAAATAGAGCTGAGTCAGTTTGCAAGCTCGACCGTCTTCAAAAGTCAAATGTAATATTGTTATTCACGCAAGCATAGCACACCCTTCATAAATAAATAGTTCGGTATTTACTTACACCACCAATAGTAATATCACTTATACTTTCCAGCTGCATTTGATGAATAAGAATTGTTTTACAAAATCTTCTAAATATCAGACCGTTGCATAATTCCCGCATAGGCGATCGGATGTATGAAAGGCATTTAGTGTCATCGTATCAATGACGTCCAAATTCGAATTTACACTTTGGTATGTACACTGACATA